>JARYGA010002041.1:0-37192 GCA_030545235.1 Helianthus tuberosus
ACCTTTGAAAAGGTTACAATTCAACAAAAGTGGATGACATCTAAACTTGTAGTCTACTTCTAGTTACGACACTTGCGCCCAAGATCCATCCTGTCACCTTAAATACATGTAATTTTGGAAAACATCAACATAAAATTGAGCGAGTTCATGCGTTTTTGTATTTCACGATTTTATACTTTGTATGAAAACATATTATGTGTCATGTATAATTCAAGTCTTTCTTGAGTACCCCACGTACTCAAGTAAAATTCCCGTTTTCTTGAGTACCCCACATACTCAAGTATCATTCAAGTGTTCTTGTGTACCCCAAGTTTTAAATGATTTTTTATACAAGGACATTAAGGCACGTGAGGATATAGGGAGCTTTAGTATATTCTCCTTCAAGGCATGTGAGGAAATAGGAAGCATTAGTGTTTTCTCCTTTAACTGTGTCGATTACCCTCGACTGTGTCGATTAACCTCGACTGCGTCAATTTCCCTTGACTGTGTCGATTACCCTCGACTGTGTCGATTAACCTCGACTGTGTCGATTTCCCTCGACTGGGACACCGAAGCACTCAAGAGGTCACATAAGGACCATGAGTGGGGCTCGGCCGTACCCGTTAGATTTAACCCTCGTCCCTAATTAAGTATTAATGGCATCTCAATATCTAGTTTAAGCTCACATGATCTAGTATTTTCTAGGCTTTTCTTAAAGCTCATCATATTGCACTCACCACGAGTGCTTCTCGTATTCTCAAATCATATTGCACTCGGTTCTCGTTCTCACCAAGAGTGCTTCTTGTATTTTTACCCTTTGTAAAAATTATAATATTTGTAACATGTATTTCACCGCCGAAAGTTATAAAACCAAAAGCAGTTAAAGAAAAGGGAGAGCATGAACTCACAACTTTGCGTTCCTGCGTCGTAAACTTCACCGGATTTGCTTAATTAACGTCGTAACCTATACGCGTTTTCTTAACGTTAGTCACTAGACTTGCGTCGCACAAGTACAGTCACTCTCTTTTGTGTATATATTCTTGTGTTAAAAACATTTTATATTTTTTTAACTAAGTATCTCACTTATATTATTTTTCTCAAAAATTAATATAAGTATCTTGTGTTTTTGCACTTTGCACCCGAATTATGTATCTTGTATGTCGTATGTGTATTTTTGTGTTTATACTTCTCATGAGTATTTCCAAGACATATTATTTTTATTCTGAAAAAATAATATATACCTAGCTCACAAAATGATCACATAATCACACAAGCGATTTATTAGAAAATATATATTCTAAATATATATTTAACAAGTTTTACTTATGAAAATCCACCCCCGAATACATGGTCATTTGATAACAAAAATCATGGTGAAGTTTGTTTGGAAAACCAGTCGAACATATATTCATAACACTTGTCACCAAAAATATTCTAAGTGTTATTTTCTGGAAAAATTTCGCCAGAGTTTCCTCTGTAACTGGAGGTGGCCACGCTTACTAGCGCATCATTTTCTTTTAAAAATTCAACCAATCAATTTTCCGTCATCAAAATACCATCTTCAAATATCAAACTAGTCAAAATAAACATAAATCGCATACACATGAACTTGCAAGTTGTGTAAAATTATGTAGTAACTTTTCAACACATTTAGTGGGCCTTTCCATCTCTAAAAATAAAATCATTATCTCGAAAATTTTATTTTTAAAGAATACGAAGTTTTACAACTTCTAGTCGGTATTTACGAAAATATTTCTTTGTTAAATTCTTTCGTTACACAAGTGTCTACGCACTTTTTGGTTCTAAACAAAAACACCTTTAGTTTCGGAAAGATCCGGTTTTAAAACATGGTTTCGTCTTACAGTTGGTTCTTCGAAAATACCACTTGTAGATCTTTAGATCTACTAGTTTAGAACTCCATTTCATAAGAAAAATTGTTTTTACACAAGTTCATGTTTATGTTTGAAAGGGTTCGTCATCTAGTAACTTTACAACTTAACATAAGGCTAGTTCATGTTCCATGAACATGATCTAGCGTGGTTTGATGACGATCCATTCCAACACTAGCAATCAACAACAATAAATAATCATAACAAAACAAGTTCCATAAGTTTTACACCATTACATTTCTTTTATCCAACAAGTTCATCATTTTTATAAGACTTTTAATTTTGTTCTCCAGTGTTCATAATTTTTACCCGTTAAATCTCTTATTAACCACTTTAAACAAGATCAATAGGGTGTTTAGAGTCACTTACTACTAGCACAAGGCTAGGGAAGAACACTAATTGAAGGAGATAAAAAAAATGAAGGAGATGAAGCTTCAAGTCTTGGATAATAGCAAATGGAAGTGGACAATAGACTTCCTTCACTTGCAAGCCCTTCACTTTACTATGGAGAACATCTTGTATGCCTTGAATGAAATTATGGAAGCTAAAAAAATTGGGATTGATTATGGTGATGATGGAGCCGTAGGTGGGGGAGTGAGGGAGGAAAAGTTTGTATTGTGAATTGTAGGTGAGTGTTAATGAGGATAAGGTTAATGTCTTTATAACCTTATTTCAATATTTCCCACTAATGAGGTTATTAACCAATGTAGAAAAATCCTTATCCATCAAAATACATAGGACATATGGGGGGCCTTGGTGACCGTCCACTTTGAATGGGAAATGTGTTTAGTTGGTTTTGATTGGAAGCTAATTGTTTAGTTAGAAAAAGTTAAGTCTAGTTAGGTGGTAAGTTATATTTGGGGGATTTTTTAAGTGTCATGAGATGTTTGGTGTTCCTAGCTAGTTTCGTAATGTCAAAATATTATTAACTAGTTTATATATATTTTTTTTGTCCCGGGTTAAGTCCGGTTGTTCGGTTGGACACTACTCCGTTAAAGTGCTAAATTACACTTTTTTAGTACCCTTTAAGTACCTTTTTGTATCCCTTTTAATTCCCAACACTTAGGGAAATATTCTGGATAATAAAACGACATTTCTACCTAATATTCATATGTTTAAATGCTGAATATAGCTGAATTTAAATAAATTCTGCACTTAAAGTGCGTTTCGGGTGCTTTTTAGTGCGTATTTTAGCTTTCGGAAGGTCTATATTAAAACCATTGCATTTACTCTTGGGTTTTAATGCATTCTTGACGTTGGACCTACACCTAGGCTCCAATTCTAATGTCTGACTGCTTTCTGCAGTTCTGTTGACACGATGTGTCTTACCGGTGAGTTTACTAATATTTTTGACGCAACGCTATCATAAGGTAATTCTTGTAGCATATATCATGCAGGAATTCACTTGTATGGAATTCAGAAATTTATTTGTCTGGTAAACCAGATCATGCACAGTCATTTAAGCACAAATTACTGTTCATTTCGTGTACGGAATGTACGGAAAAGTGACGGTTGTCACAGTCTCCCCCCGTTAAAAGAATTTCGTCACGAAATTCAAGCGATGCCATCGGTTGCAGGTGAGTTGTGAAACCAATATGGTCACTTAGATTCATGATTTGTCTTCTTGTTCCCATGAAATCTCTGGGTCATGTCATGAATTCTATCATACTCAAGTAGATCAATCATGTCTTTTTCTGTATTTTGTGGACTCTTGGTCCATAACCTCAACAGGTTTCTATAGTAATTCTTGTCGTTTGTCATTGACGTGAATCTTATTTGTGGGAACAACGACTGCTCCTTGAGTCAGAATCCTCTAACGATTAGACACATGAATGTGTCGCGATCACTACTGATCTTTTTCTGGGAGTTTTCATCTTGTGAACAATGATTCTGATCCCTACACCGGGGATTCAACCTTTTCATTTTCCAACTCACACTACGCCTTCTCTAGGCGAGGCTCTCATTTTAGTCATACTTCTTGTCTCATATTCTTACGATTTCTGCCGCTCATCGGCGTAATCTTTCTGTATTCTGCGGGCTGTCCTGATATGGTCACATATCCGAACGATCTTGCCTCTAATTTCCTGGGCCAACTTGGGCCAATTGATTGTTTATTTCTGGTCTCCGTTCAACATGACGGGAATTGACTCCTTATGTTTCGTCTAAAGCTTTACAAGAAGCGGTTTAGACGACGGTGTGATAAATATTGTGGTAGGAAGACTCCACTAAGGGCAAGTGAGTGTTCCAGCTTTTTTATCAAAGTTTATCACACAAGCACGTATCGGGATCATACAGTCTGCGTCGTTCAGCAGCTCAGTTCATATTCGAGTTCTTACGATCATCGATGTGCTGCAACCCTTGTGATCAATAAAGACCGTGCAACGTTTTCTTTCAGGTAATGACGTCCAGTTTGCGGCGCGCAATTATTGTATCTATCTCAAGGTCTTTTCTCATGATTCCTTAATTCAATGTGCCGCGTACGCAATGTTGTGGTCTCGTTGCATCGACGTACAATCGAGACTTTGTCGAGAGACGTCACATAATTGCAACTCTAGCTCCTTAGCTCTTGGTTGCAGGGTTGGCATGAATTTCGTTCTTATCCACCATGTATCTTAAAGTTCTCCCTTCGCGAACTCGAAATCCGCTTTTCGTCATCATTGCACATAACTGTGCTTTCTCTAAGAGTTGCAAGGTAAATTGCAGCTGTTGCTCACGACCTTCTTTGGTCGTTGGCCATATAAGAATGTAGTCAATAAGTATATGACTTATCCAGGTATGGCTCACACGTTCGATTCATGATGTCCACGAATATTGTCGATGCATGTGTCAAGCCAAATGATACGACAAGGATCTCGTAATGCTTGAAGCATGTCCTAAAGGTCGTTTTAGGGATATTTCCTCTTGTATTCACAGTGGAGGACCTCTTGTTCTCAAGTTGATCTTTGAGTGGTAACTGGAACCTTACGATTGGCTCATGTGTGTCATCAGTCCTTGGCAAAGGATTCTGATTCTCAATTTTCTGAAGTTTATGTAAAGTGGAGACTACCAACTTTCTCCTTGTCTCCTTAACTAAGGATGTTATGTCCTTAATTTCCTCTGTCTAGCAGCTCTTGCCGTTAAATCAGAGGTTCATGCTTCGCTGGTGAAGCTAGTCGGTATGGCGTCATGCGTTACTGGTGCTGCTCCTGGCACGCGATTTATCCTGAACTCCTCTCGTCGCTACGGAGGGGCGTTCCCGGCAAGTCTTCCGAAAAGGCTACTGGGACTTCTTCCGTCACGGGGATGTTCTCAGGCTCTGCAGTCTACTCGGAGGCGTTTCTATGCCTCTTTGACCAATGAGGGATGTCGTAGATCTGCCGCCTTTTGGGGTCTGGCATCCTTGCACCTATTGCAGGAAAGTTGGGTTTCATCATCCACAAGAGGGATGCGTCTGATTTTCTCATATCGAACGACTTCAGCTGTATACTTGGATTTCTGATCCATGCCGACTATCATATTATGACTTCGCGAGTCAATGGTAACAGAAGGTTTCGGCCTTCTGAGTCCCTAAAATATAATTCCTTACTTTCTTCATCTGCTTCAACTAGCCTTCTATATGCTTATTTCGAAAGAATATGGGACGTCTATTTTATTTGAAACTAGGCCAAGCAGTTTCTTAGGTTCTAAGCATACAAGGTTATAGTTGGTGCCAGTATTAATTAAAAGCAGATGCATAAGGTTGGTTAATAGGGAACGTACCCGTAACCGCATCTGGATCCTGGCATGCTTCACGAGTTTCAATCGTGAAAACCCTTCCTTGTTTGTTTCTTCTTAGGGCAATCTTTCCTAAACTGCCCTGCTTCACCACATCTGTAGCAACCTGGTATTCTCTTATTTCTCCCATCTGGGTCCTTTGCCCAACAGACATCCTTGCTGTGCCCTTCTTTTCCACACTTTCCGCACTTAGGCCTCGGACATCGTCCTTCATGGTGAAAATTGCATTCTCCGCACTTTGGTTTAGTCCCCGAGTATATTCTACCACCGGCCTTATTAGTGGCTCCATCAATTTTCCTGTCATGCGGCGATTTCACCTTCTTTCTTTTGTTTGCTTTAGAGTTTCCGTAGCTGACTCGTGTGCCCACCTTTAGGTTCGAAGACTTCCTTTTCTTATTGCCTGACGACTCCACATGAGTCTCTTTCTCATTATCCTCAGATTCCGAAAATTTTCCCGCACGTAGAGCTTCTTCAGTAAGAGTGACACTCATATCGATAGCCTCTGCAATGGTTGAGGGCTTTGAGGTAGTAACCACACTCCTGATCTGAGGTGCAAGTCCCCAAATGAATCGTTCAACCCTTTTGAATTCCGGTTTGACTAAGTAGGGGACGACCCTAGATAAGTCGTGAAATCGTTGGACGTATTCAGGAATCTTCGGTCCGTCCATTTTCAAGTTCCAGAACTCCACCTCAAGCTTCTGGATTTCAGCCCTAGAACAGTATTTCTTTTCCATCATTTCCTTGAGATCGTCCCAGCTTAGTGCATAAGCAGCATCCGCACCAAGGGTTTGAACCTGAAGGTTCCACCAGGAGAGTGCGCTATCTACGAATAACCCTGAGATATAAGTAACACTCTGTCGGGGCGAACAGTTACTCATTCTTAGAATGGAGTCAGTCTTTTCTGCCCAACGAACAAATGCAACGGCACCTCCTGTGCCATCAAAATTCAATGGCTTGCAGTCCAGGAATTGTTTATAGGTGCAGCCAGTTGGAGGGTTATTTTCCGTAGTGCCATCGCTGTGCTTAGAGCGGAGGGCTTCATGTCGCGCAATTGCCTGTGAGATGCGTTATTGCAGCTCGGCTTCTGTCCTTGGCAACGTACTGGTGTTTGTGTCTCGCCTGGGCGGCATTCTCTTCTGCCAAAATGGTATGAAGTAGGTTAGGCAATATTCCATAATTTTCTATGGGGTACATAACATCGTAAGCCATCATGTAATCTCCCAATTTCACATGTGTATATATAATAAATGTATAAGCGAGGAAACAATTACTGAGCCTTCACATAGGCTTGCCAACTTGGCTTATTGTTTGTAATAACATGAACTCGAGGTTACATCGCCTCGGTCATTTTGGTTTCAGTTATTTCCTGCTATATTAGCTTTACTGGTGCGTATATTTCCCCTTTGATGGGGTTTTTTGTGTAGAGGTAATAGGGAGTGTATCGTCGCTGATTCTTTTTGAATGTTATTCCACCTCTCTTGCTTAAATATAGTTTTCTCAAACGTCTCGTATGCAGGTAGAAGTGTCAATCATGAAGTAGGCTAAGACAGGCTTCCTACTTTCTAACGTGCTAAAGCACTGATCTATGTGTTGTTCTACCAGATGAAGGTGAGGACACCTACAGATAAATTTTGTATGGTTTTCATTAGCTTGACCCGCAGAGTCCACCAGGATTTCTGTGCACTACAAGTCGTTATTAGGTGGGCCCCCGTAATAATAAATTGTCTTGCACAGTTACCCCAATTTTCTCTCGTCCAAGCAGATGATCAATCAAGGAGGGGACACTACTGTCCTTATACCTCTTGTCATGGAAAGGACCTTTGCGATGGTCCACGCATTAACATTCATTATCGTTACGCGCGTATAGGCACGATGATTAGATGGAATAGGAATAGAGAGAATTCCTAGTAGTTGGAGGGGCACCTTCGAGATGAATACTTCATCTTCCTTTTCTGGTCAAGTATGTCGTCAATCTTGCTTCACATAAGCCGCAGGGATCTCGTCCCGTTGATTGAGAATTCGATCAAGGTTGCCGCATCTGCCTCGTCATCATCACCGTAGTTAGGCACCTTCACGATCGAGAGGGAAGAGTAGCCATCTCCTATGGAAGCAAGCTCAGCATCTTGTTTTGGTAATCACTCCCAGCCATGAGCTTTGCAAAGGATGCGAGGTCGGTAGCTTCGTCGTGCGAGTCACGTACAGTAATAGGAGACGGAGTCGAAAGTATCTTATTCACGTCAATAGTCATTCCGTACACTTTTTTTTGTATGTATATCAATAACATATATGCTACTTAGCATAATCAAGCAATTTAATGCATTATATCACGTATAACTCTCGTTTTTGGGGGGTCATTTTGTTTTTGGCAAGTCTAACTCGTGTAGACTATGCTTTGGTTGGCACCTTATTTTAAAGGTACTCCTCACTAATGTCCTTGCCTTGTCACTTTTTGAAAAGTGTCTGACTCGTGGATCTTGGCGCTTATGTGAATGCAATGAAAACCTTTTCGTAGAATGTTTTTGTGAGAGAACTCTAGTGATTGTAGTCTAGACTCGAGAAAGAATCCTAGTTCACTACAATCGAAGCTCTGATACCAAACTGTCACACCCTGTCTTTTGCGGAAGCGTATGATGTGTGACTAGCTTGTTATCATTGCATTCAATCGTAATAAACAACTACATGATCAAAATGATGTTCATCCATTCATGAAAATTTGAGTATTACAAACACTTGTTATTTAAGTTTTCAAAACACGACCTTTGACAAGGTTACAATTCAACAAAAGTGGATGACATCTAAACTTGTAGTCTACTTCTAGTTACGACACTTGCGCCCAAGATCCATCCTGTCACCTGAAATACATGTAATTTTGGAAAACATCAACATAAAATTGAGCGAGTTTATGCGTTTTTGTATTTCACGATTTTATACTTTGTATGAAAACATAGTATGTGTCATGTATAATTCAAGTCTTTCTTGAGTACCCCACGTACTCAAGTAAAATTCCCGTTTTCTTGAGTACCCCACGTACTCAAGTATCATTCAAGTGTTCTTGTGTACCCCACGTTTTAAATGATTGTTTATACAAGGACATTAAGGCACGTGAGGATATAGGGAGCTTTAGTATATTCTCCTTCAAGGCATGTGAGGACATAGGGAGCATTAGTGTTTTCTCCTTTAACTGTGTCGATTACCCTCGACTGTGTCGATTAACCTCGACTGCGTTAATTTCCCTTGACTGTGTCAATTACCCTCGACTGTGTCGATTAACCTCGACTGTGTCGATTTCCCTCGACTGGGACACCGAAGCACTCAAGAGGTCACATAAGGACCATGAGTGGGGCTCGGCCGTACCCGTTAGATCTAACCCTCGTCCCTAATTAAGTATTAATGGCATCTCAATATCTAGTTTAAGCTCACATGATCTAGTATTTTCTAGGCTTTTCTTAAAGCTCATCATATTGCACTCACCACGAGTGCTTCTCGTATTCTCAAATCATATTGCACTCGGTTCTCGTTCTAACCAAGAGTGCTTCTTGTATTTTTTACCCTTTGTAAAAATTATAATATTTGTAACATGTATTTCACCCCCGAGAGTTATAAAACCAAAAACAGTTAAAGAAAAGGGGGAGCATGAACTCACAACTTTGCGTTCCTGCGTCGTAAACTTCACCGGATTTGCTTAATTAACGTCGTAACCTATACGCGTTTTCTTAACGTTAGTCACTAGACTTGCGTCGCACAAGTACAGTCACTCTCTTTTGTGTATATATTCCTGTGTTAAAAACATTTTATATTTTTTTAACTAAGTATCTCACTTATATTATTTTTCTCAAAAATTAATATAAGTATCTTGTGTTTTTGCACTTTGCACCCGAATTATGTATCTTGTATGTCGTATGTGTATTTTTGTGTTTATACTTCTCATGAGTATTTCCAAGACATATTACTTTTATTCTAAAAAAAATAATATATACCTAGCTCACAAAATGATCACATAATCACACAAGCGATTTATTAGAAAATATATATTCTAAATATATATTTAACAAATTTTATTTATGAAAATCCACCCCCGAATACATGGTCATTTGATAACAAAAATCATGGTGAAGTTTGTTTGGAAAACCAGTCGAACATATATTCATAACACTTGTCATAAAAAATATTCTAAGTGTTATTTTCTGGAAAAATTTCGCCAGAGTTTCCTCTGTAACTGGAGGTGGCCACGCTTACTAGCGTATCATTTTCTTTTAAAAATTCAACCAATCAATTTTCCGTCATCAAAATACCATTTTCAAATATCAAACTAGTCAAAATAAACATAAATCGCATACACATGAACTTGCAAGTTGTGTAAAATTATGTAGTAACTTTTCAACACATTTAGTGGGCCTTTCCATCTCTAAAAATAAAATCATTATCTCGAAAATTTTATTTTTAAAGAATACGAAGTTTTACAACTTCTAGTCGGTATTTACGAAAATATTTCTTTGTTAAATTCTTTCGTTACACAAGTGTCTACGCACTTTTTGGTTCTAAACAAAAACACCTTTAGTTTCGGAAAGATCCGGTTTTAAAACATGGTTTCGTCTTACAGTTGGTTCTTCGAAAATACCACTTGTAGATCTTTAGATCTACTAGTTTAGAACTTCATTTCATAAGAAAAATTGTTTTTACACAAGTTCATGTTTATGTTTGAAAGGGTTCGTCATCTAGTAACTTTACAACTTAACATAAGGCTAGTTCATGTTCCATGAACATGATCTAGCGTGGTTTGATGACGATACATTCCAACACTAGCAATCAACAACAATAAATAATCATAACAAAACAAGTTACATAAGTTTTACACCGTTACATTTCTTTTATCCAACAAGTTCATCATTTTTATAAGACTTTTAATTTTGTTCTCTAGTGTTCATAATTTTTACCCGTTAAATCTCTTATTAACCACTTTAAACAAGATCAATAGGGTGTTTAGAGTCACTTACTACTAGCACAAGGCTAGGGAAGAACACTAATTGAAGGAGAGAAAAAAAATGAAGGAGATGAAGCTTCAAGTCTTGGATAATAGCAAATGGAAGTGGACAATAGACTTCCTTCACTTGCAAGCCCTTCACTTTACTATGGAGAACATCTTGTATGCCTTGAATGAAATTATGGAAGCTAAAAAAATGGGATTGATTATGGTGATGATGGAGCCGTAGGTGGGGGAGTGAGGGAGGAAAAGTTTGTATTGTGAATTGTAGGTGAGTGTTAATGAGGATAAGGTTAATGTCTTTATAACCTTATTTCAATATTTCCCACTAATGAGGTTATTAACCAATGTAGAAAAATCCTTATCCATCAAAATACATAGGACATATGGGGGGCCTTGGTGACCGTCCACTTTGCATGGGAAATGTGTTTAGTTGGTTTTGATTGGAAGCTAATTGTTTAGTTAGAAAAAGTTAAGTCTAGTTAGGTGGTAAGTTATATTTGGGGGATTTTTTAAGTGTCATGAGATGTTTGGTGTTCCTAGCTAGTTTCGTAATGTCAAAATATTATTAACTAGTTTATATATATTTTTTGTCCCGGGTTAAGTCCGGTTGGACACTACTCCGTTAAAGTGCTAAATTACACTTTTTAGTACCCTTTAAGTACCTTTTTGTATCCCTTTTAATTCCCAACACTTAGGGAAATTTTCTGGATAATAAAACGACATTTCTGCCTAATATTCATATGTTTAAATGCTGAATATAGCTGAATTTAAATAAATTCTGCACTTAAAGTGCGTTTCGGGTGCTTTTTAGTGCGTATTTTAGCTTTCGGAAGGTCTATATTAAAACCCTTGCATGTACTCTTGGGTTTTAATGCATTCTTGACGTTGGACCTACACCTAGGCTCCAATTCTAATGTCTTACTGCTTTCTGAAGTTCTGTTGACACGATGTGTCTTACCGGTGAGTTTACTAATATTTTTGACGCAACGCTATCATAAGGTAATTCTTGTAGCATATATCATGCAGGAATTCACTTGTATGGAATTCAGAAATTTATTTTTCTGGTAAACCAGATCATGCACAGTCATTTAAGCATAAATTACTGTTCATTTCGTGTACGGAATGTACGGAAAAGTGACGGTTGTCACAGTCATGACTTCTGCTGTTACTGTCACTACCGGTCTAGTGACACCACTGCCTAATGCAGTGTCGCATGCTGAGAAACCAGAGAAATTCAGTGGTGTGAATTTCAAACAGTGGCAGCAAAAGATGTTCATTTATCTGACCACGCTGAACCTGCAAGGTTCTTGACTGAACCTAAACCCCATGTTGATGAAAAGGATATGGATGGTCAATCTGTGAGCGCGATGCATGCCTGGAATCATTCGGATTTCCTGTGCCGCAACTTTATTTTGAATGGTTTGGTGGACACATTGTATAATATGTATTGCAAAGCAAAGACTGCCAAAGAATTGTGGGAGTCTTTGGATCGCAAATACAAAACAGAAGATGCGGGCACTAAGAAATTCGTGGTGGCTAAGTTCTTGGACTTTAAAATGATAGACTCTAAAACGGTCATGAGCCAAGTCCAAGAATTGCAGGTTATCCTTCATGATATTCATGCGGAAGGAATGATGCTCAGTGAAACATTCCAAGTTGCTGCAATGATCGAAAAATTGCCACCAAGTTGGGTTGATTTCAAGAACTATCTCAAGCATAAGCGAAAGGAGATGACCATTGAAGATCTTGTTGTTCGTCTTCGGATTGAAGAAGACAACAAAGTGGCCCTAAAAAAGGTTGATGGTCCTGAAATAGTGAAGGCCAATCTTGTTGAACATGGCCAATCTTCAAAGGGAAAAAACAGTGGAAAGGGTGGAAAGAAAAGTCATGGGAAACGCTCCAACCTTGGTCCTAAGGGAGGAGTTGGGAAAAAGAAGTTCCAAGGAACTTGTTATAATTGTCAAAAGCAAGGCCACAAGGCCAGTGAATGCAAGCTTCCCAAGAAGGAAAATGCTCGACACGTGAACATGGTTGATGAAGTCGACAACCTGGTTGCCATGGTCACGGATCTCTCGATTTTGGTGACTGAAGTTAATTTGGTCGAGCAAAATAACAAGGATTGGTGGGTTGATACGAGGGCTATCCGTCATGTGTGTTTCGACAAGAGCCTTTTCAACACCTTCAAAGAGGTGACTAATGGCGAAAAGGTTTTTATGGGAAACTCCACCACGGCCGAAATAAAGGCGAGGGGAACATGGTTCTAAAATTGACTTCTGGAAAAGAAGTCACCTTGTCAAACGTGTTGTATGTTCCAGAAATTCGTAAGAACCTTGTGTCGGGGTGGCAGTTGAACAAATTTGGGTTCAAAATGGTGATTGAGTCGGACAAGGTCGTGTTGACCAAAAATGGTGTGTATGTTGCTAAGGGCTATGCCCTCAATGGAATGTTTAAACTAAATGTAATTGTCGTGAATGCAATGAAAGAAAATGCTACTAGTTCTACTTACTTGATTGAGTCTTCTAGTCTTTGGCATGGTAGACTAGGTCACGTAAATTATAAGTCCATTCGTCGTTTAATCAAACTTGATTGCATACCAACATTCGATATCGACTCAATTAATAAATGTGAAACTTGCGTAGAAGCAAAACAAACGAAATCGTCATTCAAAAAGGTGGAATGAATCACCGAACCCCTCGAGATGATCCACACTGATGTGTGTGATCTAAAGGCAATTCCTACTCGTGGTGGGAATAAGTACTTCATCACGTTCATTGATGATAGTACTAGGTATTGCTATGTGTACTTACTTAAGAGTAAGGACGAGGCTATTGACAAGTTTATCTTGTTCAAAGCCGAAGTTGAGAATCAACTAAATCGGAAAATAAAAATCGTAAGGAGCGACCGAGGAGGTGAATATGTTTCACCTTTTATTGACGTATGTGCAAAAAGTGGAATCATCCACGAACTCACGGCTCCTTACTCCCCTCAATCAAATGGCATAGCGGAATGGAAAAATCGTACTTTGAAAGAAATTATGAATGCCATGATGATAAGTTCTGGTGTAAATCAAAACATGTGGGGGGAAGCAATCTTATCGGCAAATTATGTGTTGAACATGATACCCAATAAGAAAAAGGATGTAACGCCATACGAATTATGGACAGGAAAGAAACCACCATATAAATCGTTGAAAGTGTGGGGGTGTTTAGTTAAGGTGGTGGTCACACCACCTAAGCGCCTACTAATAGGACCCAAAACGGTGGATTGTGTATTTATAGGATACACCCGTCCTTATGGTCCTTATCGTTTTCTTGTGCATGATTCTAAGAATCCTGGAATATGCAAAGGCACCATAATGGAATCTTAAGGATGCATCATGGTTTGAACATATGTTCCCATGCTTAGATAAAAGTGAACCGAGTTCTTCTAGACCGGTTGAGGAAATTGTTCCCGAGGGTGAAGTTGAAAATGATGAACCTCGAGAACAATCTAATACTGAGGAAGTTGAAATCAGGAAAAGTAAACGGCAAAGGACTGAAAAATCCTTTGGCCCTGAGTTTCTTACCTATATGGTAGAAGATGAACCTCAAACGTACCAACAAGCGGTGCATTCCTTAGAAGGACCTCAGTGGAGAGAGGTAATCAAAAGTGAGATAGACTCTATCTTACAAAACCATACTTGGGAACTAGTGGATCTTCCTCAAGGATGTAAACCACTAGGATATCGATGGATCTTCAAGAAGAAAATGAAACCAGATGGAACCATCGATAAATACAAAGCAAGGTTGGTGATCAAAGGATATAAACAACGAGAAGGTTTAGATTACTTTGATACATATTCGCCAGTTACGCGAATAACATCTATCAGGTTGGTGTTTGCCATTGCCGCCATTAGAAATTTGGAAGTTCACCAAATGGATGTGAAAACAGCTTTCTTGAATGGAATACTAGAAGAAGAAATCTACATGGAGCAACCCGAAGGCTTCACAGCTATTGGGCAAGAAAAGAAAGTGTGTAAACTTGTAAAATCCTTGTATGGATTGAAACAAGCTCCAAAACAATGGCACCAAAAGTTTGATCATGTCATGCTTGATGCTGGGTTCAAAATCAATGAATGTGACAAGTGTGTGTATGTGAAGGACACAACTGATGGATATGTCATCTTTTGTCTATATGTAGATGATATGATCATTGCTGGAAGTGATGACAAAATCATAAAATCTACAAAGAACATGCTAAAGGCAAGATTTGACATGAAAGACATGGGTCTTGCGGATGTGATTTTGGGGGTCAAAATCACGCGAACCCAAAGTGGACTTGTTTTAAGTCAATCCCACTATGTGGACAAAGTTCTTGAGAAGTTCAATGCAAATGATTCTAATGAAGCTAGAATTCCACTTGACACAAGTCAACATCTAGCCAAGAATAGAGGTGAACTCGTAAACCAGTTGGAATACTCAAGAATTATTGGTAGCTTGATGTATCTTATGAGTTGTACTAGACCAGACATAGCATATGCTGTGAGCAAGCTAAGTAGATACACGAGCAACCCAAGTTCAATGCATTGGAGCTGTATCACTCGGTTGCTTCGCTACTTAAGATACACTCAGGAATACAGGTTGCATTATAACAGATATCTAGCAGTGATAGAAGGACACTGCGATGCAAATTGGATATCTGACACGAATGATTCCAGAGCAACAAGTAGGTATGTATTCACACTTGGAGGTGCTGCTATATCGTGGAAATCATCAAAACAAACAGTTATCGCTAGATCCACGATGGAATCAGAGTTCATCGCTTTAGATAAAGCAGGTGAAGAGGCAGAATGGCTACGTCAATTTGTTGAGGATATACCAAGATGGCCTAAGCCGGCATCGGCCATTTGTATACATTGTGATAGCCAATCGACACTTGGCAGAGCTCGTAGCACAATGTATAATGGTAGGAACAGACATATCAGACGTAGACATAGTACGATACGGCAACTAATCTCTATAGGAATTATCACTGTTGACTACGTGAGGTCAAAGGATAGTATTGCGGATCCGCTAACAAAAGGCCTAAGTAGAGAGTTAGTACAGAAGTTGTCCATGGGAATGGGATTGAAGCCCTTGAAAATAAAAGTTCATATGATGGAAACCTAACTCAGTAGACTGGAGATCCCAAGAGCTGAATTCATTAGGAAAACATAATTGTATGAATTAGTAAGGTCATTGTAGGGGGATAACCCTACGTGTATATAAGGGAGTTTATTGCAAAGCTTAGTAAACTTCCTAGTCCATTCCTAAAAGTGACAAGTGTGAGGCTAAGCCTATCGCTTATAATGATTCGACTAAGGTAACCATACATAGTGAATCACCTATGTGAGAGAGAAGTGGGGTCGCTTCGAAGGGTATTGTTGGGGCACAATACCTAATGGCTCTCACAGAACCAGGCATCATGTTCATGACCATAACGAACATAACTATCAGGACTTAACTTTGTCAGGGAGAGTCTTGTGTGGAATGCATTGTCGTCTACACAAACGGTAGACGAGTTCAAAGACATCGAGTTCTACTCATAGCTAGTGGGCTAAGTGCATTTCATGAGCGAAGGTTCAAAGGGTAACACCTACCTATCGTATGCAAAACTCAACTGCTGAAATCTAATGGGAACAATGTTGTTCTGAGATCGACCTCCATTCATGTGGGGGATTGTTGGAATTTGGGTGTGTGTGAATGGTAGTCTCATATGGTAAAACTGTCACACCCCCAAAATACCCCAAGCGAAAACCCCCGCAAGGCGTGTGACGTACCAGGATCTAGCCACCAAGCACATTGAACTCATACGGGATTTTAAATAAAACATTCATTCATTAACATAAAGTGTTACAAAACAGTATATACAAATCATCGTATTCAGCGGAAGCATAAATCATTAGTTAAGTGTTTCATAAATTATATGTATGATAACCATTAGACTCGTTTCGCGATTCCATGTATCTCGACCCATGACCACTCCAACATCCCAGACAGTAAGTTCCACATCCACACATACCTATAACCTGCGAGCATGCACACACGTGTATCAGACAACGCTGGTGAGTTCATAGGTTTACGAAAACGTTTGGTTACCAAGTGTTTAATCCAGTTTAATAACAATTCCGAAAGTAATGTTGATAATATCTCGATACTGAACAAGACGGCTCCTGATGTATGTTTTGCCCGTTCCCCAGTGCTCCTATCAAAACACTGGGCATGACTGGGTCATTAGTTCACAACTGTCCTCTCCAGTATGGGGTGAGGGTGCCAAACCTAAGTAGCGCTACCAACTAATACCCCGTTACCTCTCCGGTAACAAAAAGATGGGACTTAAGAGTGATAGGGTGAGAGTATTATCCAACATCCCAGTTTTTACCCGAAAGACTTATCCCTCCCCGGGATACCCACTGACTGTCCCAACCATCGGGACGCATGCTCAAGAGTAGTGAACTCACCTTAGATTGCTTGGTATGTTATGTTACCCGTTCCCAGTTGGTCAACCAAACCCTATTATGGTTACCAATAACAAATCAGTTTCGTATACACATAATCACGTAGTCTTTATACACATTACACAAGTAGCATGCAAGTACTTCACACATCCCTATGCAAGTCGTAATAAGAAATCATGTAGCACAATAATCCCTAACATTATGTAATAGGCATCCAAGTCATATGCATATCTCACACCTGTTAGTGCATTAAGTGTCTATCGCCTCTGTCAATCAAAATCGTAGTAGAAACCGAAGAATGCAAGACTTGATGATGTTATTAGTTAGTAAAGGCAAGGTGGCAATTTTGTAAATAATGAGATTTCTCATTATAACCTTGTGCCTATAAATAGGAGCTTTAGTTGTAAAGTTTAAGACTTTTGGCTCATTTGGAGATTTAGAGACCTAATCCTAGAGAGAGAAAGTCTAAAGAGAGAAAGTCTCTCCGTGTGATTCTCGGCTATTGTACACGACATATTATTCAATAGAATCACGTCATTTGTACGTTATTGTGTGTTCGGCCACGTACGTTCACGGATTCCGCACGTCGAACGTTCGTTACGCAATCGAACGGTGTCAAAACCGGTCCTACAAGTGGTATCAGAGCTAGGAGCTCGATTGCTTGATCAAACACATCGTTTTCGTACCAGATTTCAGCCGATTCAGATCCGATTTCATCTATTTCTTCATCTTCTACCTATTTCTTAAATTTTTCACGGTTTTTAGTCAAATTGAACTTGTTTTCACGGTCCGATTTGTCTGAATTTTTGATATGTTGTGCGAAAACACCTGATCTATAATCCTATCAAGTTTCAGATCCTAATTCCTAGCCGTTTAGGAGAAATCTGAGTTTTTGTGTCCGACATCGTTTGAAAGTGACCCTCCCGTTTGAAACTGACACTACCGTTTGAGGGAGTGACAGTTTGAAGTTGAAAGTTTGAAAGAGGCCGTCCCGTTTGAACTATCGTTTGAAAGTGAACCTCCCGTTTGAACTATCGTTTGAAATCAAGCACCTGACAGTTTGAAAATCATCTGACCATTTGAACTAGTACATGACCGTTTGAAACAGTCCTGACAGTTTGAAACAGACCTGACCGTTTGAACCTGTGATTGTTTGAAATTGATGTCCGTTTGAGGACATGACAGATTGAGAGTTGTCCGTTTGAGGACATGACAGTTTGAGAGTTGTCCGTTTGAGAACGTGACAGTTTGAAATCAAGCATCTGACCGTTTGAAGGATCCTGTCTGTTTGAAAGTGGTTATCAGTTCATGTGATTAATATTCATCGGCTCAATCAAATTAAAACAAACAGATTCACTTGATAATTGGTTCAATAGGATTTTAGTTGGTAATTGATTTTGTCGGACAATTGATTTTCTTAATATCAAGAATATGGTGACAGCTTAGTGGACATTGAGGTCAAATGAGAAATTATTTCACAAAATATTGACGGCCATTTAGAAAGTCAAAGTTGTCAGATCATTATCATTTTGTCGATCATTAATTTCTTTTAAGTGAGGTCCAATTAAAAGTGTTTGTGATAGTATCTTGTTGCACGTGATCTGATTGAGTGTATTGATAATTAGCTAGTGATCATATACCATGTGCTGAGTGATATATCGATTGGTGTGAAACATTATTGAGCAAAGTTTGATTAAAATGTGCGGCCAAATAATGTTTAGTATGAAAATTCAAATTGTCGAATATTGATGAAGGTTTAATAATCATTTGTTAAAGTTTTAGTTCAATCAAAGGTTGTTGGTTTAGAGGGTTTGTAGATCAAATTAAATCAAGTACAAAAGTTTACAGTCCTATCAGTGAAGGCCAAATTGTGTTCCGAACAAGTTCATTCATTCAGTATTGATTTCACTAAAACAACAGTGAACAAATTCGAGAATCTTTGACACGGGTCTTAGATTGATTTCACAAACACGCACGTTTACATATTCAGTTCGTTTTAAACTGGTTGTGTATTTGTTTGATTACAGGTGATTCGAGGTGATTTTACAAGGCACAAATACCAAGAAATCAAAATGTTTGACGAAAAGTAAAACAAGAAACTTGAAAATTTAAATGATTGGCATTGTGAATCTTGGTGTGGGAGATTAGGTGATAAGGATGTTTATGTTAACAGATTCGAAAATTTTTTATGTAAGAAGAATGAATCAGTGGAGGAGTTGAAAGAAAGGTTTTATGATCTAATCATCAAGTTAGAAAGACATAAGATATATCATTCAAAAGATGAAAGAATCTCAAAATTTGTTGATGCTTTACCTTTGGAATGGGAGAAATTCGTGAATGGACTGAGACGGGATTCTAGTTTATCACGTTTTGATTTAAGAAGTTTCATCAATTCAATAACAAATCATAGGAGTTATAAAGATTCAAGAAAAAGGGAGTTATTGGATGAAATAAAAGGAGAATCAGGAAAGATAGATTTGGATGTGATCATTGAAATGAGAAAACGAATCACTGTGTGTCTTGCAGCAAAAAATGTTATGAGATACGATATTAAGAGGGGTTGCTATATTGATGAAAATATGAATCCTCTTGATTTTGTTAAAATTTTCTGTGCAGGAACATACAAGATGGAAACAAAGAAAGAAGCTGATAATGGAGAGATGAATGTAAAATGCTTGAAATGCGAAAAATCCGAAGCAGAAAATGTCAATCTCTTGAAAGATGTGAAGAATTTGACATTGGAAAACAAAGCTTTGAAAGATGAGAAGAAAGCTGATGATGAACAGATTTTGGATTTGCGCTTGAACTGCGAAAAACTAAAATCTGAAAATGACAAACTTTTGGATAATGTTGAGAGTTTGTCATTAGAAAACAAAAAATTTAAAGAAAAAGAAAATGTTGTTGAAAATGAAAAATTAAAGATTGAAAAAGATTTTCAAAGTCAAATCAAGATTTTAGAAGATGAGAGAGATATTTTTGGTAAAGATAATCTTGAAAAACAAATTGAAATCAATTCTCATCTTGCTAAAATCATTCAGCTTGAAAAAGAAGCTGAAAAAGCTCGGATTAAAATCAAAGAGCTTGAGAATAAATTGAATGGTTTTGTAACTTCGGCACCATTTGTGTGTCCAAAACCGATCAATTCTGTTCCAATAAGTGACAATGTCACAAATTTTGACAAAGTCAAAATTGAAGACTGTGATGAAATATCTGATGATGAAAAAGAAAAGAAAAGAAAAATATTTTTAGATTTACAAGAAAAATTTAAAAATATTGTTTTGCAATCTACTGAAACAGGTGAATGTTCTAAACAAAAACCTGTTAAGAAGAGTGTAGAACAGAAACAAAAAGTTAAAAATTTGAAAAATTTTAAAATTGAAAATAAAAGCTCATCAGATAAGTCATCCAATCATTGTAAAAAATCACAAAAATCTAAAAATGAAAACTCACAAAATGTTGGTAATAAGTGGTGCAGGTTTGACCACAGTGCTCAAAAGCCAAATCCAGCATTGAAGAGGAGAAATGACTATAACCAAGCCAAACAATGTTATGATTTGAAGGTTTGGACTGATAGAAGTGGATGGTACGATAACAGAGTGTGCTACACCTGTGGTGTGAGAGGACACATTGCTGTTAACTGCCAGAATTGGAATTATGAGACAAGAAGATGCTATAATTGTCAAATCAGAGGACATATTGCCAGAGATTGCCCAATGAGATCAAAAGGAAGATCGAGGGTTGAATCTCAGAAAATGGGAAAGAAATCAGTCAGTGTCAAGCCCAAAGAACATAAAGTTCAAGAACCAAAAGTTCAAGAACAGAAAGTTCAAGAAAAGAAAGTTAAACTTTCACAAGGGCAGAAAGACAGACTGCGAAAGAAAAGGAAGAAGGCGAGAGAGTATCTTGAGAAAATTTTGTCTTCGGGTTCACCGGACAGATTGAATAAGAGTTCTGATGAATCAACTCACTCGACTGCAAAGCCGAGTAAATTGAATTCTTCAGATGCAAATCTGAGGACTAAAGAAGAAAAGAAGAAGAAGAAAATGGTTGGCAATGAATCTGATGCGTCCAAGTCAGACAAGCCACCATCAGGCAATGAATCTGACAAGTCAAAGTCAGACAAGCCATGTTCAGGCAATGATTCTGGTTTGTCAAAACCAGAAGAGCCATCTGTTGAGGTAGAAACTGTCAAACCCAAGGCTGGTCAGGCTTGGGTGAATCTTTTCAAATAGAAAAACCTGACTTGCCGGAGCTTCCAGGTTGGTAAGCGTGAAGCAGGTATCGGCATCATTCTTGAGAAATTCACAGGATGGTAACTGTGATATTTTGATTTACAAGTGGTAAATCAGGGACATTAAGTTGTACTTGATTTTCTACTAGTGTTTGTTGTTGACAAGGGTCTTAATTGTTAATTCTTTAAAATGGTTGAAAACGAACAATGTGATGAAACCCCGAGTTTGTGAAAAGACAAACAAAACTAATTTTCCGGAAAAAAAACCATTTGATTAAAACAAACTTAAGTGTTTTGAAATCTAAATGGGAAAATAGTTTGTTGTCAGGGGGAGTTCTGATTGTTAAGCCAAGAGAATGGCGAATTGAAGCGATTCGATATCAGTTTGTCACGTTTCTTGTATAGTTTGTTTTCAAATTTTCCTTGAAAATCAAAATTGAAACATATTTTGATTTTAGAGGGAGAAAAATTAAAAAAAAAAATTAGAAAATTTGAAAATTTCAAAAACTTTGAAAATGTAAAAATGAGTTTTGTTGTGAAAAAGAGGAAATGATAGTAAATCAGTGAACTATCACAGCATGCTAAAGAAATGTAAATGTCAAATGTGATAAGCGATCTCACTAATGATGTGACGATAGGCTCAGCTAGACTAGTAGATTTGCGATAATGATACAAACATTAAATGAAAAAGCCTAGTTCTAGTGGGAAACATGGTTGAAAGCATAGTACTTAGTTTTGTCCTTCTTGATTGTGTGCCTACTCAGTAATCGCTGATTGTCGTAAGACATAAAACTGGTTAAGTTTGTGAACTTTCACAACTTTGCTTAAAAGTCGCTGTGATTGTGCATTTTATTTTGCAAAGACTTAAACTTGTTTTATTTCTTTATTTTGTTTAAGCATCAGACATCCTCTGCGTATACGTGAGTATCGACCTGGATGTTGTTGCCTAAACATTCTGCTTTATTTTCTTTGGTGTTTCGTTTAAGCTTTGGATCACCTCTGCGTATACGGGAGTATCGACCTGGTGGTTAAAGCCTAAACAACTTCAACTTGTTTTATTTTTTCTTATTTTGTTTAAACATTGGACTTTCTCTGCGTATACGGAAGTATCGACCTGATTGTTAATGTTTAAACATTCTGCTTTGTTTTCGCACAAATCATAGTTGATAAAAGTTTAAAGGCATTACTTGAGTCAGTGTATTGCATGATGAGGGGATATGCTGAGATTGTGGGGTCCATAAGAATTTAGTGCAAAATTAATATACCTTAACGTATCGGTAAGCATTTCGAAAGTTTTTAGATTGAGTTTAAGAGGACAACTATATCGTCAATCAAGGTGAATCGTTTAGAACTTGAAATGATTAAAGATTAACGGTGCTTGTGATTTGTCTCATAAACTGATATGATCCTCTTACACAAACTCACAAAAATATTGTTTGTATATATTTCTTTACTGCATTTCTTTAAACTCAAAATTCAAAAAGATTTTCGACAACTGATGTTGGAGAGTTGATTTTCAAAATTCCAAGTGCTAAACTTGATGAACTAGAGGGTTGGGAGAATATGTTGAAAACTTTGAATGTCATATACAAATGTTTTGAAAGATTGTATGTTTAGTTAATCAAGGTAATTTACTTGAACTTGATGTAACTATACAGATTGATGAATGTATGATTTCTACCAGTAAGTTTCTTAAATCTAACTGTTATAAATTTGTGAAACTTATGTTGAGGTAGAGGATGTGCAGGTTAAACAGGTTGTGGACTTCATTATTCCCACGGAAGCTAAATGTCAAAGCTTGAACCAGATAAAGACCTCAGATTCTAGCATATTGAGAGGGGGAGTCTGTGAAAGGGGGAGTCTGGATCAACAGTCAAAGGGAAGTCTGAAGATGGAGCTAGGACAAGATCCTGAACCTGTGTGAAGAAAGAGCTTTACAATGAAAAGCATTTGGAGAGAGACAAAGACTAAAGACTTGACGCCAAAGACTTTGTCAACATCCAAGGGGGAGTCTGTTGGTGCACTGAATGTCTGATGACTACGTCTTAATCAAGTCTTAGGTCTAGATGGTTAGAATTAGGGTTTACATGTAAAAGTGCTTGTTAGCTTGAAAGTGCTTGTTAGCTTTAAACTGATGTGTCATTTCAAGCTACCAGGCTACAACTATAAATAGGGGTTGAGTGTGTCATTTGAAGCTAACAAAGGTCATTGTATGTGAGACAAGGTGCTGCCAAAATCTTGTTAGAAAACGATTGTAAAGTCTCAGAAAAGTGTTAATAGAGAAGAAATTGAAAGGAATAAGCTGTTGTGACTTGGTTTACTTTGATTCCGCCTCTGTAAACTGAGATGAACTACTTTTACTGACGTTTAGGGTCACGCAAACGGTCCAACAACACCACATGTTCATGTTTCACAAGACGCATAACAGTTTGCTCATCAATCATAAGAGTGTGCGATCCAGTCAAGTCAATAATTCACCTAAGATTGTGCAATGCAGTTTACAAATGTGTGATTCAACTCTTATATGGAAGGGCTTATGAGCCCAGCTTTGTAGTGTGTGTGTGCCAAAATGTGATCAGCCCAAAAAGAATGTGCAAATCCCGTCCTTTGTGCAACCGTTATGTTGTACCAGCCCACTAACCTAATAGGCCCAAACACCCTTACAACCCAATATTTTTTCAATAATATGTGTGGTCCAAATCTGTGTGTATGTGAGGCCCATGTGGTGTATAATTAATCCATTCAATTATTTTCATTAGTCAACATAATATTCTTCACTAATTGGCTGAATTCGGTTGCACAGGTGTTAACTATTATGCACTTTTGTTTCCTTAGATCCAACAAACTTACACCCTACCCCATGGTCCGGTTTTCATCAAAATCAACTGGATTAAAATTCCAAATTCAAGTATTCATGTAACCATATTAAGGCTTGTATAACAATGTGATTAGCAACAATTTTCCGTATACGAAAGACTCCAAATTGTTTATTAACCACATGGCCCTTTTTGTTATCAGTTTGTATTCACAAGATTTACCCCACCATAACCATTTAACCATGCATATACGACTATCAGTTAGTTCGCATCATTCAAAAACTAATTACTAAATCATTCATATGAAATCTTAACCTATTGATCTTAATGTCGAGCCACACACAAAGATCCATCGCATCATGTTTCATCACACAACATTAATCCTAGCATGAACCCTAACATACATCTACAAATACACTCCTCAATACTCATCGTTCGTTCACATGTGTTAAATCATTCGTTTATGTAACAGTTCATGCAAGAGTACATGTGTTAAATCAGATTCATAACATCCCTCCTAGCATCGTTTTAATCATACAAGGGCATAACATTAACGTACATATAAAATTTGTTAATCAAGATTACTCACAAACAAGATCACCAAATAGAGATCAACATAATATAGATTCACTAACCAATCGATCAATCAAGTAGGTTGATGTCTCGATAGGGGGGTGTCCACTGCCATCACGATCCAAGAGAGGAGTGGGGTTAATTAGGGTTTGCAAATATGGCAAGGGTTGTGCAACACATTCAAGTTCACGTATACATAAGGCAAAAGGGAAGTTTGGGCCGAGTTCAATTATACTTATGGGTTGGGCCAAGAAGTAATAAGTTCAAAGAATTAGTTTAAGGAGGTTGGGCCAAGTTGTTTATAAATGGTGGCGGCCCAACGGTACCTGCGACCGGTTTGCGGCCCAACTCAACCTAGTGGCCCCCTAAACACACAACATACTCAACTATGTTTTTACGTTTAACATGCTTATCATAACTAGTAGCGACTACACTTTAACACATACATAACTACTTATAACATTCGCATCATGCATAAGGTATAATCAAGCACAAAAACAAAACTAGAGAAATCATATCCCTCAAATCTAGAAATGTCATACATCGAAATAGTCATGAGTTGAAACGTGGCTAACCTTAGAAGTTCGGGTTGTCACAAAAACACTTGTCCCACATTGGTGTGGAGACAAAGAAAAAGGGTATTTATAAGGTAAAACATTTACCTAACAAATATCACTTTATGACATGTTTTACCACAAGTCCCCTGCGCTTGCGCGTAGGGGGGTGCAAAAATTGGAACCGGATTTAGTTGTACTCGTGTGTGCCCGCGCGTCCTGCGGACACGAATGCAGCTCCGAAAACCCGGACCCGCGCGAGGCGAGTTTTTGCACTCAAGACTATAACCGTTTTTTCGAACGAGTTTTAAAACTGAAATTAAGATGATTATTCGCATTGATGATGATCATTATTTGGTCTTCGGTTTTGATTATCAGTTTCGAAACTGACTCAATGATGACCATTATTCAGTTTTAACTCATGCAAGAATGGGCCAGATTTCGGTTATAGTTTAGTGACTATAAAACCAGATGTAAGCTGCTCAGTTCAGACACACCAGAAGTCATCTCTTCTCTCGATCTCTCTACATCATTCTCATTTTTCTTTTCAGGCAAGTGTTCAAGTCCGGCAGTGCGTTGTTGCTGCTTCCAACCGGTGTACCCTGGGAACAGACGACGAATCTATTTAAGAGAATTGTGTCAAACACAAGCCCGGTTCTCGTTAACTATTTCTTTATTTCTGTTTCATATTATTTTGCAGTTCTTATCAGTACCAGTTTCTCTAACAGGCATCGCCTTTGGTGCACATAATATGACTTTTTGGTGATAAATGAAAAAAATCCTATGTAGCTCATGATGATGTAATGTCGAGTGACATGGTAACCGCATACTCTTACATAACACATTTTTTCATCCTAGTCTATTTTTTACACAACTCGAAAAATTAACTACAATCTTAAAGATGTACTAACAACATTTTACATTTAAAGGATTTTAAAGCGACCTTGTCTTATTTTAGATTAATAACGTCTAGAAATTGTTATTAATTTAGCGAACGACTTTTACATAAATAATGTGCGACTATGGATCACATCGGGTCTCAATTATTGGAAGGTTTACAGAAAGAAGAGGCAATAGATGTAGAAGTTGACCCGAACTAAGAACTTTGAAAGGAAGGAGAATCAACGAAGAAGACCGAATAAAAGATGCTATTATTTTCTTCAATTAGGGCATATGATTGCCTTCTACAAACTGAAAGCTTATGATGAAGCAACACAGTTAATCCGACAAGACATCAACACTGGGAGCCAAAGTCATAAAATTGTTCAAGATCTTTTAGTAGAATACATCGTCCATGGAACAGATTCAGGCGTATGGTCTGAAATCTGGTACGTAAGTACGTCTTTTAAACATCATTACGTGGGTAATAAATCTACGTTGAAGGGAGTTAGAAATTCATACGAGGTGGAGATCAGAACAGGAGAACATGATTATTTATTTAGGCTCTCACTATCTGCACACTGAGTTTGCCTATCTGCACACTTAGGGTTTAAATACGCTGCGTATTGGTCAATACGCAGCGTAGATAGACCATAGATCTCAGCGCCTGATAACCAATCATTGCACAGAAAACAAGGTGTATATACGCTGCGTATTGGTCAATACGCACCGTATTGGTCAAGGACCATTTTTGTCAACTTTCAAAACTTCAGGGACCGTTTATGTAAATTTTCGAAACATCAGGGACCATTTGTGTAAACTTACGAAACACTAGGGACCATCAGTGTCAATTGTTGAAACATCAGGGACCATTTTTGTAAAAATTGAAACGTTTAGGGACCAAAGTGTAAATATATAAAAAATATGTAAAAAAGGGGGTCTTCTTTAAAGAACCGGCCCTTGCATGATTCGAACTCGTGACCTATCGTTTAGAACCGCAACGCCTTAACCAGTTTATCCTCTGTCCAGAGCTGTTAGATTATGAAACTTAATTCTTATATACACGAGTTAGCTTATACGCTGCGTATTGACCTATACGTAGCGTATTTGAACACTTCATATACGCTGCGTATAGGTCAATACGCAGCGTATGTATGTCAGGCTGATTTGACTCTGATGCGATGTTGTCAGGCACGGGAATAAAGTATACACTATAATTGAAAGTCTATTTAGCTGTGCGATGTTGTCATCTTCCATTCATTTATCAGTACTTTCTTGGCTCGCTTCTTTCATTCGCATTTCTTTTGTTCTTCAGTAAACAGTTTACATTCCAAACCAAAATCATTTATTCTGTTTTTTTGCTCAATCTTGTTAAAATGTCATCATTTTTTACCGATAATTATTTCGGTAATCGCTATTCTAACGACACAAGGGGAGCAAATGATGCCAATGAGGAGGAGGAGGTTGTGTCTAGAGTCTCTGTTGATCAAAAAACACAGTTGCCAGACTTGAACAAGACTCTCACTCCACCTGTTGATGAACCAAATTACTCGGCGTATCAAGTGTATCCGGATTACGGATACGGGTATGAATCTCCGTACGTGCAACAAAGTGGATACGGTGCTGAGAATGCACCTGTTGATGAACCATATTACCCGACGCAGCAATCGTATCCGGGTTACGGGGTATACGGAGGTGAAGATGGATACGAATGTTACAGTGGATACGGGGGTGAAGGTGGATACGAGGGTGAAGGTGGATACAGTGGATACGGGGGTGAAGGTAGATACAGTGGATACGATAGATATGGGGGTGAAGGTGGTTACAGTGGATACGAAGAACATGGTGGATATGGTTATGAGCCCCGTAACACATCACTTTATGAACCATCTACCCCGGGCAATCCGTTTCAAATAAATGAGGTATCACATTAAAATAATTATTATTAATATTATTATTATTGGTAAAGAGTAAAATGCACGGATAGTCCCTGTGGTTTTGCAAAGTTTCAGCTATAGTCCCCAGATTTTGGAAATTACACTCATAGTCCCTGTGGTTTGACAGTTTGTTACGCTGATAGTCCCTGAAGTGGATGTGGGTTAGTTTTCTCAGTTAAGTCCATGTGAAATTACAAAATTACCCTTGCTTTTATTATATTCATCAACATCATTATCATTCAACAGACTCATTCATCAGTGAATCATCTACTCCTCATCTTCCTGGCCCCAAGAATGCACCGATACAATGTCATCCTCACTCGCACAAGTATCTCCACCAGTACATAGAACCTCCTCACAAATTTCCATCCCCTGCTGTTTCAACTCAGTAATCTGAGGGGTTTCCGCTATAAATTCTTTAACTTTCAAGTCAGCTAACATTGGGGAGTATTTGACTGACTTTTTCTGTCTTCGAATAACCCCAAACCTAGTGATTTGCACATTACTTTGTTTAGATCGGGAACGAGTAGAACAAAAAATACCTCTCTTCTTATCAGCATCTTGTTGAATTTTCGCATCATGGGCCAAGTGGGCAGCACGGATTGCATCAAGATCCGAATCTCCAGAGCTTGTCTTTGTACCTTTGCCTCTTTCAAGTCTGGTTCTGCTCTTGGGCGATTTCACTTTAGGGTTAACTGATTGGGTTTTATCCCTATACGTTGAACCAGGTGTCACTCCATGGGTGGAGTTCAAATCGCATACTCCCTGCTTGATTGGAGAAGAGTCGGCTCCCAACACATTCTAATCACACGGCAGGTCACCAACTTCACTCGCATCAGGATGAGGAGCATTAGGGTTCTTCAATTTTGTTGGCGGCTGGATAGTAGAACCATCAAGGGGCCTCACGATATTCCCTAATTGCCCACCTGCCAGTGAATCAGGGAGATTAGAGGCTGAAAATGATGGGGGATCAGGTGGATGAGGTGGGTGGTAGTGGTGGGTGGAGGTGCTGGTGGCCATGGTGTTGATGGTGACAGTTTGTTCAGTAAGTGTGTATATACATGAATGATGATGATGTTGATGAATATAATAAAAGCAAGGGTAATTTTGTAATTTCACATCGACTTAACTGAGAAAACTAACCCACATTCACTCCAGGGACTATCAGCGTAACAAACTGTCAAACCACAGGACTATGAGTGTAATTTCCAAAATCTGGGGACTATAGCTGAAACTTTGCAAAACCACAGGGACTATCCGTGCATTTTACTCATTGGTAAAATACTATAATTATAATTGTTATTAATATTATTATTATTATTGTTATTATTATTATTATTAAAAATATTATAATTATAATAATAATTATTATTGTTATTATTGGTAAAATACTATAATTATAATTGTTATTATTATTATTATTATTAATGTTAAATACTATATTAACCCTTGTATTTATTATTATTATTATTATTATTATTATTATTATTATTATTATTATTATTATTATTATTATTATTATTAACTTAACTTTTTTTTAGCGTTTCATGTCTCAAACTGATTTGAAGAATTGGGTACAAGAAACGGGAAAGGCGTATGGTTACGTAATTGTTACCCGCCGATCGAAAAATATTGGCGGTACTACTGGGATGGTATGGCTTGTGTGCGACCGTAGTGGTGAGCACCGTAGTAAAGCAACAGTTAGGAAAGCTGGTAGCAAAAAAATCGGTTGCCCCTTTTCATTACTCGCCATCCGGGACGTGACGAATGACACGTGCTAGTTAAAAGTGGAAGACGCGAACCATAACCACAAACCTACGACGAGTCTGTTGGGCCATGCTTTTGTGCGAAGATTTACTGAAGCCGAATACTAGCTAGTGGAGCAGCTAACTGCTCAAAACATGGAGCCACGTATCATATTTCAAACCCTAAGAAAGCAGTTCCCCGACAGCCTGCATGTTCAGAAAGACGTGCAAAATGCGGTACAAAAAATTAGAGCGACCATAGTGGACGGAAAGAATCCTATTCAGGCACTGGAAAGCCTGCTGCAAGACCACCGATTCGTTTACGAAACCCGACAGGAACCCAAAACAGATGTCGTAAATATATCAAAAAAGGGACCATTTGTGTCAATTTTTGAAACTCCAGGGACCATTTAAACAAAATTTCTTTTTTAAACAGAAATTTTTTTTTATTATTTAGTCGAAGTCGAACCGTAACCGGCGTTTAAACGGCGTTTAAACCGGCAGCCGTTTGGGGCTGCGTTTGCAGCCGTTAACCGGCGTTTAAACGGCTGCAAACACACCCCCAAACGGCAGCTATTTCGCAGCCGTTTGCGGCTACGTTTGCAGCCGTTTAAACGCCAGTTTACGGCAAACGGTTGCGAAATCGCTGCCGTTTGCGGCTGCGTATGCAGCCGTTTAAACTTTAAACGCCCGTTAGGGACCTACGCGACTTACGGTTCGACACGGACTAAATAATAAAAAAATAATATAATTTAACGACGATCTTAGTTTTGACGCTCGTAAGGCGCGTACGGTCCTAACGAGCGTCGAAACTAAGTTCATCGTTAAAATATATATTTTTTTATTATTTAGTCGAAGTCGAACCGTAAGGCGCGTAGGTCTCTAACAAACGTCGAAACTAAGTTCGTCGTTTTATATTTTAACGACGAACTTAGTTTCGACGCTCGTTAGGGACCATTTGTGTCAATTTTTGAAACATCAGGGACCATTTTTGTAAAAATTGAAACTTCAGGGACCAAAGTGTAAATATATCAAAAAAGGGCCATTTGTGTCAATTTTTGAAACTCCAGGGACCATTTAAACAAAATTTCTTTTTAAACAAAATTTTTTTTAAACAAATTTTTTTTTTAATTATTTAGTCGAAGTCGAACCGTAACCGGCGTTTAAACAGCGTTTAAACCGGCAGCCGTTTGGGGCTGCATTTGCAGCCGTAAACCGGCGTTTAAACGGCTGCAAACACAGCCCCAAACGGCAGCGATTTCGCAGCCATTTGCGGCTGCGTTTGCAGCCGTTTAAACGCCCGTTAGGGACCTACGCGACTTACGGTTCGACATGGACTAAATAATAAAAAAATAATATAATTTAACGACGATCTTAGTTTTGACGCTCGTAAGGCTTGTACGGTCCTAACGAGCGTCGAAACTAAGTTCGTCGTTAAAATATATATTTTTTTATTATTTAGTCGAAGTCGAACCGTAAGGCGCGTAGGTCCCTAACGAGCGTCGAAATAAGTTCGTCGTTAAAATATAAAACGACGAACTTAGTTTCGACGCTCGTTAGGGACCTACGCGCCTTACGGTTCGACTTCGACTAAATAATAAAAAATATAATTTAACGACGATCTTAGTTTTGACCCTCGTAAGGCGCCGTAGGTCCGTTACGTGCGTCAAAATCCGTAACGAGTAAAAAATATATTGTTTTTTTATCCTCATTTAATCGATGTCGCCTGATTATTATTTACTGACTGGTTTCCATTTATGCAGGTATTTGCACAAAATGATTTCCACTTCGATCACTGCTCGAAACAAAAGCCGGGAGTGGTGTACGAGTGGTGACTTGTTCTTTTTATATTGCCTCTTATACAAGAGGCCGTGCGCTCTCGCCCACGGGTTGGCGCAGTACTTCGCCTCTGCGCATCATCGACAGGAGCGCGGAGTGCTATTCGGCGGCGCCTACGTGACCAAGTTAGCCCATTCGTTGGGCTATCATCCGGAGAACGACCGCGGCCGTGTAGGCCCGGCGACACAGCCAAAGCAGATGGGGATGAACACAGTAAACTGGATGCAAATTACCAAAGACTTTCCATGCGGGAAGCGGTTAAAGAAACTAGACGGCACGCAATACGAGCTTACAAAACTGCCATAACAGTTCCCTCTGTATTATCCTCCGCACGATCCGGAGCCTCCGGAGCCGCATGAGCCGGTTGCCGTTCTTCCGCAGCCACCACAGCCGCGTGGACCACCCGGGGCGCCTCAGTTCCCACGCCATGTATGGCCCGGTCCTGACCTGTCACATCAACGGCTGCTTCGGAACGTTGAAAGGAACAACTATCTGTTGGAGTGGGTGGCTGCGGCGCTGCAGCAGCAGCGACAGCATGACGGGTTACCTCCACTACCCTTCATTGCGGATGCGGAATGGGATCAGCATCATCATCATAATCAGCAGCAGCAGCATCAGGAGCAGCAGCATCAGGAGCAGCAGCAGTAGTATTTTATTATTTTGTTATGTATGCACAAACTTTTCATGTATATATCAAACTTTCGGTGTAAACGGTTTAACATATTTTGAAATGTTATATACTATGATGTACATATAAAATTCTGGCAGGTTATTTAACATGTTCTGTTGTATAGATAAAGTCCTGGAAGTTTTAAACGCAGTCGTTTGCGGCTGCGTTTGCAGCCGTTTAAACGCCCGTTTACGGCTGCAAACGCAGCCGCAAACGGCAGTGAAATCGCGTTTAGGGACCTACGCGACTTACGGTTTGACATGGACTAAATAATAAAAAAATAATATATTTAGCGACGATCTTAGTTTTGACGCTCGTAAGGTGCGTACGGTCCTAACGAGCGTCGAAACTAAGTTCGTCGTTAAAATATATATTTTTTTATTATTTAGTCGAAGTCGAACCGTAAGGCGCGTAGGTCTCTAACGAGCGTCGAAACTAAGTTCGTCGTTTAATATTTTAACGACGAACTTAGTTTCGACGCTCGTTAGGGACCGTTTGTGTCAATTTTTGAAACATCAGGGACCATTTTTGTAAAAATTGAAACTTCAGGGACCAGAGTGTAAATATATCAAAAAAGGGACCATTTGTGTCAATTTTTGAAACTCCAGGGACCTTTTAAAACATTAGTTTTAAAATTCAGGAATATACGCTGCGTATTGACCAATACGCAGCGTATATAAACCTGGTAAACTTTTGATAGTTCAAACCTACCAAAATGACCCCAATTTTGCAGATGTTTTATATACGCTGCGTATTGACCAATACGCAGCGTATTGGGTAGCTAGGGTATATAAGGAATTAAGTTTCATGTTCTAACAGCTCTGGACAGAGGATAAACTGGTTAAGGCGTTGTGGTTCTAAACGACAGGTCACGAGTTCGAGTCTTGCAAGGGCCGGTTCTTAAATGAGGACCCCCTTTTTACCCTTTATTGATATATTTACAAAAATGGTCCCTGAAGTTTCAGTTTTTGCAAAAATAGTCCCTGACAGGGACCATTTATGTCAATTTATGAAACAACAGGGACCAAAGTGTAAATATATCAAAAATAAGGGACCATTTTTGTCAATTTTTGAAACTCCAGGGACCATTAGTGTAAAATTCAATACGCTGCGTATTGGTCAATACGCAGCATAGACACACCTTGTTTTCTGTGCAATGATTGGTTATCAGGCACTGAGATCTATGGGCTATCTACGTTGCGTATTGGTCAATACGCAGCGTATTGGTTTAACCCTATACGCTGCGTATTGACCAATACGCAGCGTAGATAAACCCTAATTTTGCTAGGGTTTGGTGTGCCAATAGGCACACTCTTTATTTATAAGGGGTATAGGGGTTGTGGAATTCTTTTTAGGCTACCAAAAATTAAGAATTCAAAGTGTGTTTTATGCCCCCAGAATTAACCCGAACGTTTTAAGCATGAATCAATTAATTATGCAAGGATATAAAGTCAAAATTAACTGTGAAAAACATCAGATTTAACCCATGTTCAGTAATAACCCTATTTCAAACTCTAAGTACGAACTTACAAGTCTTTTTAAAGAAGAAGAACTTGGGGAGGTGGAGAAGCAGGCAATTATAAACAATCATAACGGTCACTAGGAATTCAGAAAAGACTATTTGAATTCCTACTTTGAAGATTTAGTAGTGTCCCCAAGAGAACCGGATTGGAATGTCATGACTGTTCAAGTAATTTAATTTTGTGACTTTACCAATTGCAAGTCTTCTCTCGACATGTTAAATGATACAAAATTTGCTCACAAATCCAAATTTCATATTAAAAGCAAATTCAAAGAAATGATACGTTGGTTCCTAAGGGATCATTTAAAAATCCCAACTCGACCAATTCCGCCTTACACAGAAAACAATCTGAAGATTGATCTCTTGGATTTATATTTACTTGTGAAGGAAGATGGGGTCACAAGGTTGTCACTCCAACAACACTTGGATGGTGATCACAAAAGATGTGGGATTTGACCATACCAATGGAGACATAATGCGAATAATATATGCAATGTATTTAGATGTTCTGGAGTATTATTACAGGATCAAGATAATCCAAGAGAAGCCATGGGAAACTAAGAAGGATGATTAGGAAAGCGCAGGCTATCGGTGGAGAGAATCTCAAGAAGTAGAGGCGCAAATAATGTCAAGAATGATAGTGTTAACCCGTATCTACTTTTGATAGTGTGTAGGTCGGAGAGTTCGAGTACCTCATCCTTCAGCTTGAGAAGAGCCGAAAAGTTCAGACGTAATGCTTAAATGGTTCTGTCAGGGTTCCGTTAAGATTCTTGTGTATAGCAATTTCAGTTAGCATTTATCTTAATAAAATTGAATAAGGGAACCGATTCAAATAATGCCCTAATAGTAGCCATTTTCTGCACTATTATTGCCCCATCAGAAGAATATTTAGGCCCCCACCCACATTGAGCACTCACTGTTCTTCACTTTTCTTAGATTCGCTCTACTTACAGGCATCTATAAAGACCCCAACCAAGAAATACTTTCTAAAAAAAGACCAACAAAATGTGGAGCCATAACTCAACTACATGTGGCTTTTGCTGTAATAGGCAGTGTATGTGTCACATATCCAGGGTGCCTTATTTATGCATGAACTCCATAAACCAGTACTTTCAAAATAATGCACTGTTGAGTTCAACTCGTTTCCAAAATTACCCAAATGCCCCTGAAAATGCCATCTTTGGCTTTGCTCATGCTAGCAATACTGTTAATCCACTTTTTCATACTGACAATGATCATGAATCTGGTGAGCAAATAAAAAGAAACGAAACTGGTTCTTGGTTGTTGCCCAATCCAAACACGAATCAGATTGATGGGTCCTTAAATCTTCCAAGTTACTGCTCCTGGACTGGAAATCAGGATCAAAGTAAGTTTGATCACATGCAGAATCAGGGTATTCAGGTAAATTACAATGAAGATTATGGTCAATCATCTAGGGAAGGGATGGTGGAGAAACAAGAACAGCAATCAATGTTCTCCCAGGGAATTCAGAATGATCATCCCACATTTGCAAGTTTATTTTATGTAAGGTTTTTATCTCATTGTTTCTTCTGGTGAAATCTAAATACTCTGAAAAAGTAACCCATAAATCTCCTAATTTTCATCTTCTAGAAATTGTTTTCCTTGTTGCCGTATCCATAATTCCGTGGATCCGCCAGTAGTGTCTCATGATTTCTTTTTGGGTCTATTTCAAATTTCATGGTGTACGTTGTTGCCAGTTTGAAGACCTTATACAAGTAAGCATGTAGCACTAGATAATAACAATTCCCCAAACTGAGCATATAAGAGTTTGGACATATGTCATATGTCATTGAAATATCATAAGATTCAGTCATTTTAGAGGTTCATGATGACATCCTCCGAACTTTTCACTCAGGGCCGGCTCTGAGAATTCATGTACCTTTTTCGAGCTCGAAAAAACGTGCCCTTAGACCTTAACGAAATTGGGTATTGGGCTCACTAAATATCTAAAACTAATTTCAATGGGCTAATATAAACCATAAAAATAGTTTTGTAAATGTTGGTGTTTCTATGGGTATACCCTATTAATTTATTTATTTTTACATATACATACCGGAGTTTTTTAAAAAATTACGTGCCCTTCGAAATATCGGGCCCTGGCCGGTGGTCCTCCCCGCCCACCTTCCAGGATGGCCATGTTTTCACTCTAATGATATGATTTTAAATCTATGCATGCATGTGAAATAACCCTCACATAAATCTTGTTCTTTTCTATCTAGTTCTTTTACATATTTACATATGAACTGGTTTGATTAAGCTGATGTTTAATCATATGTTGGTAACATCATGGAATTCATTAAATAGCGAGGGGCGAAATGTGTTGAAAGTTGCATGTAGGCTATTCTTGATTTTAAGGACATTTTAATTTGTTTTATTCATGCTAGCAATTCAGGTAAATTAACTTCATCACCTAGCTATCATACATAAGTGTTTTTTTTCCTCATTTTAATTTGTTTTATTCATAACTTAATGTTGCCGGTGGCACTAAATATTAACCTTAAACTAAAACCTAATTTATTGTGGTTCCGTCCATTGCGTCCCTTGATTTCTATTTTTATTTATTTCAAATTTCATGGTGTAAGTTATGCCAGGGATTTGAAGACCTTATGCCTTTAACCATCTAGCACTAGATAATAACTATTCGCCAAATTGAGCATACGAGAGTTTTTCAAATGTCATGAGCATATTACAAAGCATGAAGAGGCATGTACTGATTTGCCCTTAACACGGAATGTCATAAGATTCAATCATATTAGAGATTCATGAGGATGTCCTCCGAATTGTTCTCTCAAATGATATGACTTTATATGCACGCATTTGTGTGGAATAACCCTTACATAAATCTGGTTATTTCCTATGGTGTATCACTATTCTCACTACTAGAGAATAGGGTTTTTGCTACAACGATTTCGATCGTAAAACGGTAGCAATTGCCCTTTTGTCACCAAAATCTCGGTGAGAAAAACCCACGTAGCAATTGCTCTATTTTCACCTATTTGCTACCATTTTATTTTTTGTTACCGTTTTGCTACCACTCGGTTTACTACGCAGTTTGTCACCATTTTTTCACCATTTTGCTACCGTTCATTTGCCACCGTTTTGTTCTACAACTTTTGTCGCCATTTCGCTTCCGTTTTTGTTACTATCTTGCTACCGTTTTTCTTTTCTTTCATTTTGTTTCCTTTTGCAATCCATTTATAGCTAGCTGCTTCATTTAGGTCATAGGGTGTGGTCATGACCCTCCACATCAGCGTCATATCACATAGTTCTAATCCATCATACAAAACCACTACCATAAGGGTGTGGTCGTAACTCAAACCACTAT
>JARYGA010002042.1:0-24083 GCA_030545235.1 Helianthus tuberosus
AGGGCAAAATCGTAACTTGGCTGTGAGAAAAAAAACTAATGGCAAAACTATAAATTTATACGGGGAAAAATCGTAATTTTGAACCGAGGGCAAAATTGAATTTTTAGCTGGAAGTAAAAGCGTTAATTTATTTTTAAGTGGGGACAAAAACGTAACTTTGAACTGATGGCAAAATCATAATTATAAGGGAAAAAACTAATGGCAAAACTGTAAATTGAAACGGGGCAAAGTCGTAATTTTTAACCGGGGGCAAAATTGGAATTTTTAGCTGGGAGTAAAAACGTAAATTTATTTTTAAGTGGGGGCAAAAATATAATTTTGAACTGATGGCAAAATCGTAAATTTAAAGAGGGATAAAATCGTAAATTTGTTAGGCCAATAGGGGAGTGACAGGCTGCCTGACACTATCTCCCTGCCGCCCATTTAACCCAATAGAAGGCAAGCACTATTGCCGCCTATGGGTTTTGTAGATATTGAAAATGCGCCGCCCGCATTGCGGGGCGCTAAACCGAATATTTCTTAGTTTAATAACATATACGCCTTTATTTCGGTCACTTATACATGCTACTTATAACACGATCTCAAAAAAATGATAGATCGAGTGAACTAATTAAACCAAAACACTGCCATAGTTTTGTAAAAAAAAAATAACTAAAACGATGGCAAGCATTGTCACACCCCAACCGATGGCGGAATCATCGGGGCGCGGCACTAGGCGAATCAGATTGCTCAGGAGAATCCATAACAACTATATTGCGACAGTATTTAATGCGTTCATTATCCCATACTAATAAACAATACATTCACATAAGTTATCACAGATTTCTTGTCCTCTCGAACAACACAAATCCGACAACATAGAATTTAGGTGAGTTTCTAGACTTCTTAGCTTGATTTGATGTAGACTGCGACTAAACCTACAACATACGTTAAAACAACATCAATACAAAAGTATTGGCGAGTATACAAGTTTTGATAGTAGCGAGAAATAGATAAAAAGTGTTGCGAATTACCAAATACATAAACGAGTTACCTCAACATACATGCATACAAGACAGATACTACCAGCTAAGTCACTCGAGCTGCGATTGCGATTGCCATTCATCCTAACTAGACCCCGTCGGGTTCTATAGTACTATACTAGTTAAGGCGGGAACTCACGAGTATAAGTCCTAACACATATGTAACTTGCATCACGTGTAATATGCATAACAGTTATTCGCAAGTGATAAACAGTTTGATTGAATAATTCATTTTGATAAATTCGATTTAATAGGAACGTATGTTACACCCAAAATGCGATAAAAAGGCTCGAGTATACTCACAGTCGGCGTTCAGAAAGTAAACACAACTTGGTTGGATTGAAGGGAGCGCGTCTGAGATTAGCCTGATTACAGATTGATAGCGTAGGCGATGAACAGTGCGTTAAACGGTGGCGAGTGAACCAAGTGTCGAATGGTAATCCGATCGGATGGCCAGTCGACCGGGTGGCAATCCGTTTGGATGGTCATCCGATCGGTTGGCCACTCGATTGGATTGTCACCTCGTTTGGTAAAGATGTGTTTGTGTATGATGGTTTGCCTTTTGAAGTATTCGTTTTAGCATTTTGAAAACAGAGAATTATCTCTACCTTTCAGGTCGATCGATCAGACGGCGGTCCGATCGGGCGGCAATCCGATTGGTAGGACACTTTAGTGAGAACAAGTTCACAGTAGTTTGTCACTCGATCGGATTGCAATCCGACCGGGTGACAATTCCGTACTGAACATGTTTAAGTCCCAAACGTCACACGATCGGATGGTCACTCGATCGAATGGCAATCCGATCGGGTGGTCATCCGTTTCAACGTTCAGATCCTTTGAATAGTTTGAGAAATAGTTTAAGTATGAAACCAAGTGCAGCCCGATCGGACGGCCGGTCGATCGGGTGGCAATCCGATCGGGTGGCAACCCGATTGGACGACAATCCGTTCCGTCGGTCTGATCGTTCTATCACTTGTTTCTGTTTGAAGTTTTGTAGCTTTGAATGAGACGTTTTGATAACTTGTTTGAACAACAGGACCCGTATCTCGTCCCAAGTGACCCGGCCGAACAGGAATCACCCTAGTCCGAACAGTTCACGGTTCGAGTCGGTTGTCCATGTTCAATCCTGAAATCAATATCTCTCCTGGATAGAATTCAGATCTGATCTGGAACTAATGCTTTACTAAGAATGAGTAGAAGATTAGAACCAGCTCCGATTCCATCGGGTTTGAGTGCATTGAGTGTAAAAGAGTTGAAAGAAAGTTGGAAAACCATCTTTCAATCCTTTTCACCATGAATATGTTCAGATCTATGCAAGATCTTTGTTTATTTATGTGGAAATCGTTCAGATCTAAGTTGTTCTTGGTGGGTTGAAGCCAAAACAGGAAGTTCATAAGAACTCCATGATGACACCATCCTAGAACACCTCAAATCCGGTGATTTCACGGTTAAAAGTTAAGATTCGAAAGATAGAAAGGTGAAGGAGTGCGTGTAGATCATAGAAGTACAAGATTTAGGTTGAAAACTTACAAGAATCGTGAGAAATCGAGAGAAAATAGCTCCAAAGCGTTCTGGTCAAGTGAGAGCTGTCACATCACTGTTCAAGTGATGTGACAAGTGCTATTTATAGGTGAAGTGGAGTGAAGGAGATAGGGTGCCATGGGTCGGGTGGCAATCCGATCGAGTTGCTGTCCGATCGGGTGGCAATCCGATCAGGTGGCCACTCGATCGATCAGTCACTCGATCGGTGGTCTCCGGCGTGTTGCGTTTCGATGTTTCATTTTGTTCATTAAGCTTTGCGATATTTTGGTTACACATTATCAAACCCACATTCATATATTTATTGTAATTAGTCACAAAGGGTCGTATAAATATCACATTTCAAAATCTGTGTTGCGATAATCGAGTTGCGCGTTTCGAATATGCGTTGCGTTGCGACACATCACACTATCGAGGAGGGTAGAATAGGTCCTCACTCAACGTCATCGTGAGTGTTAGTATGTGCGATGTGATGTGTTATAGCGATAAAGTATGCGTAATATGCGAAAATACTGCGAAATAGCGATGTATGCGATATAGCTACATTATGATCCGAATCTCTGGTGCTAGGCGTAACGAGCATAACGAGTAGTAACAACGCACGAACGTGCGGGTTGTTACAAGCATGCAATTTAGAGCTGGGGGCAAAACAATAATTTGTTAGGACCAATTAGCGAGTGCTAGGTAGCTGTTTGGCACTAATAAAAACTACACTGAGTCAACCAAGTAAAATAAAACACTACCATTGTTTTGTCCAAAAAAAAAACCATGGCAAGATTGCAATTTTGAACTTGGGTAAAATCGTAATTTTGAAATGGAGGCAAAATCATATTTTGAACTGAGGACAAAACCATAAATTTAATTTGAACTGGGGGCAAAATCGTAATTTTTAACCGAGGGCAAAATCATAATTTCAAGCTGCGGGCAAAACCATAATTTTATTTTGAACTAAGCGTAAAATTGAAATTTTAATAGAGGGAAAATCGTAATTTTAAGCTGCGGACAAAAGCAAAATTTTATTTTGAACTGGGGCGAAATCGTAATTTTAAACTGTGGATAAAGTCGTAATTTGGCAGGACCATAGCTGGGGGTAAAATCGTAATTGTTAACTGAGGATAAGATCGTAATTTTAAGCTAGGGGCAAAACTAAAATTATATTTTGAATTGGGGGCAAAATCGTAATTTTAACTATTATATGCTAACTTAAAAAAAAAAACACTTTTATTAGTTGCCGCCACTTTTGCCAATCATATAGCATAACTATTCCCCTCTAGGGGAATTGTATATAGGGGTGTGCACGGTTCGGTTCGGTTCGGTTTTTGGGTAAAATCAAAACCGAAACCGAAATGTCGGTTTTTGGGTTTTAAAAACCGTTCGGTTTTGGTTTTTTTCGGTTTCGGTTTTTACGTCGGTTCGGTTCGGTTTTTCGGTTATTTCGGTTTTTGGAACAAAATTATGTAAGATTCAAAAAATAAAAAGTATAATTTATATTATAACAATCATTTTATATGTTTATATTTATGTTATTATAGTTAACCTATTTAATTAATATTGTTTACATAAACCTAACCTTCTAATATATTTTTATGTTTCTTCAAAATTTTTATTAAATTTCATTTTTATATTAAATTTTGTTATATCTTATAGGTAATAATAAATCATTTCAGTTATAATGTTTTTATTATAAACACTTAACATTCAAGAATAAAAATAACATTTTCTACTAGCATTGGGTTAAACACTTAGGGGTTGTTTGGCAACATCTGAACCAATAAGTGCTGAATGAATAAGAGGTCTGAATGGGTAAGAGGGTCTGTATGGGTAAGTGCTGAACCAGTAAAGTGCTGTTTGGTTCCATATCTGAATGACAGTGTAAAATGACATTTTTACCCCTCCCCACAAAATAAACCCTTTATAGATTTTTTTCTATAAACCCAATATCATCATCATCATTCATCAGTCATCACCCTCCCTCCCTCTTTCTCTCCCTACCTGCAACACCGCCACCGCCATCATCATCATCATCTCCACCACCAAACTTTAACACCCCTTTTTCTGGATCGGAACATGAACATACAAACTGAGAACAAACCTCCGCTGCCGGTGCCGCCGCTGTGTGCCGCCGCTGAACTCCCCACCAAACTTTGACGTTGTTGCTGTGTGCCGCTGCTGAACTCCGCCGCTGCTGAACGATTGTGGCTGAGGAGAAGGCAATCGGCACAGGGAATCGAGTGGAAGAAGGTCGACGGTGGAAGAAGGGAAGGCGGCGGTGAGGAGAGGGATGAGGGCGGTGGAGGGGGAGACGACGGTTGTGGAGGATGAGACGGTGGAGGAGCAGTGGAGGGGGAGGAGGAGCTGTGGAGGAGATGGGAGGAAGGGGCAGGTATGTCAAGTTTTTCATTCAGCAACTTCTCAAATCTGAACCATTCAGACTGAATGAAACCATTCAGAGGTAAGGGTTTTGTGAACCAAACAACCCAACCTCTGACCGATTCAGAGGTTAAGCTCTGAATGGTTCCATTCAGCACCAAACAAACAGCCCCTTAACAATTTAGACTTAAACATAAAAATATATGGATTGTAACTAATCGGTTCGGTTATTGAAAAAGTTTATCCGAAAACCGAACAGAAATTTTCGGTTATTAAAAATCCGAAAACCGAACCGTCAGTTTTTGTTTCGTTTCGGTTTTTTCGGTTCGGTTATTTCTGTTTTCTTGCTCACCTCTAATTGTATATGTTAGATAATAGATAATAGTAGGATTTTGGATATTGAAATTGTTGTTTTAAATGCACATGGCGAATAAAATAAAACCGTGTTTTTTTTATGTATGCATTTTTCATGCTTTAAATAATATTATGATTTTGAGATAAGTATACATGTAGCCATATTTTTATACTTGAGACATGTGTATATATTCCTTTATAACATAGTTATATCTTTATTTATTTGTATAATTTTTTTTGTTTTCTATGCTCAATTCATTGGCTAAATACGAAAAGAATAGGTATTGTGGATTTTACCAAAAGAATTGGTATTGTGAATTTGCGTTTGGTCGTAGAAAGGAAATGAAAACATCAACTAAGAATATGTGAAATAATATAGAGCAAATATTCTATAACAAAACTAGGAGTAAACTTCTGTTTTGCTCCCTGTGGTTTGGTCGTTTTAATGATTTTGTTCCAATCCTTTAAAAATAGTCATTTTACTCGCTGATGTTTCGGTTTTATCGCCAGTTTGCTTCACAGCCTAAACTCCATCCATACTGTATGTTAACTGAAAGGGTATTTTGGTAATTACAAATATAAAATAAGGGTACTTTGGTATAATATATATCCTATTAATAAACATAAATCTAGCCTTTGTAACCCTGCAGTTCATTTACTCTCTCATACGTAACACAATTAAATCTTCATCTTCTTCACTTTATACACACCATTTGTTGGGTTCCATCTACGATTATCAGATCCAATCATGGGTCGCAATACGTTCTCAATTTACTTATTAAAAACCCCCAAATCATACGTCCAACGCACCACTATTCCGATGAAGAATGCAAAAAAATTCTACCCAACACCACAACCTCCTCCCCTTCACCTGCAATAAAATTAATAATGGTCTAAAAATCATTTCTTCCCAAAATAACAAGATCAGATAAGGAGATTAAAGCACTAAAGGCTTATTAGGATCTAAAAGAAAGGAGTACATGCATCACCCATCGCCGGAACCCTAGACCACAACCATTGTCGGAACCCTAGACGACAACCATCGCCACCGCCTGTCAAGGGTTTGAGGTCGGATCGGGGTTTTGTGGTGGTCTGGCTAGAAAACATGGCGTTTTTTACTTGTGGTGCCACCATAAAAGGGTATAAGAGAGAGGGGGTGAGATGGTGGTCGACTGCTGCTGGTGGTGGTGGCGGCAGCAGGTGATGGTTTTGCTAGGGTTTGGTCGTTGGCTAGATTTTTTTGGTTAAGAGGTTTGATTTTGCTCAAATTCGATTAGATTCGATGGTGGTGGGTGTCGGAACTGAAGGTTAAAGGTGGTGATGGTGGCTGGTGATGGAGAAGCAAGAGAGAAGAGAGAGGAGAGATATTGTTTGTATTTGTTATGTGTGTGTGTATATATATTAATACTTTACATTTAAATATGAATTACCAAAGTACCCTTATTTTATATCTGTAATTACCAAAATACCCTTTCAGTTAACATACAATATGGATGGAGTTAAGGCCGTGGAGCAAACTGGCGACAAAACCGAAACATCAGGGAGTAAAATACAATGGCTATTTTTAAAGGATTTGGGCAAAACCATTAAAACTACCAAACCACAGGGGGCAAAACAAAAGTTTACTCTAAAACTAGCTATCCCTGCTAAATAATTTTTTTTAAACGCACCGCATTTATTTATGTATATAAGTTTTAACATTAAAGTATAGTTATAACAAAACATGACAATATATACACGCACGAAATTAATGTGGATTATTTTAACATTTTGATCTACATATTTTTGAATGGCGATTCACGGTTTACTGAGTAAACCAAAACCCTAAGGATTTAAAATTTCTAACTGAGAAGTGTATCTAAAAATCAATCTATTTATCAGTTAAAATAGTCTATGGGCCGGATTGATTACCAAAACTCATAGTTTCCCCTTATGTGCAATGCTAAGGTCTTGCTTTGACCTAACCCATTAGGGGCATACCAATGCCGACTTTGATCTATGTATGCATGTCATTAGTGAGATGAGGGAGGATAGATGAAAGATGTGAAAAAAAAAATCATTTAGTTTTCTACAGTTATATAGTTTTGATTTAAATTTTAAGATAAAAAAAATGAATAATGGTCCATAATATTTAGTTAGGAGTATACATGATTATGTATTAAATATGGGTTTGTATTGTAGGATCGTTTTCAGACCCAAACGAGTCGATCAGAAGAGGTCTTCACTAATACAAAAGGCGGAAACAAGTGTATCGGTGTTATTTCAGCTGATTTGCACGAGAAATCACTTTAAACTGTCTTTTGATTGATATCAGATCGATTACAATGCTGTAGACACTTCGGCAGAGCTTCGCTACCGGAATCAGAATCATTACAAATGACTAGGCACAAGAGGTATTTATAGGCCAGCTGATTTTGTTTGAAACTGCCCAAGCGGAATCAGATTCCGCACGGAATCACTTTCAAACGGAATTAACATGATGATTTCGTTTGAAATGACCCCGTGTCATTTCAAGCGAAATTACCCATAACCACATATCCTCGTTTTCCGTGCCCTGATCTATCTAGTACAATACAAGACTCGATACAAGACGAAGTCGACAGACGGATGCACCAACAGACTCCCCCTCGGATGTTGACGAAGTCTTCGGTTGTCAAACCTTCAGCCTTTATTAGTCTTCTTACTCTCTCCAAAGATTCTCCATTGTAAGTATCCTCAATCAACCTCTTTCTCTTTCTCCCATAATCTCAACCTTGCTCTATACTCCTCTTGATCAGGTCTCTTGATTCTTTAAGATCATCAGCATCAGTAGCTAACTTCTTCAATTCCAGGATCAGAACTTGGCTCTCAGAATCGTAACTCTGGCTCTTATCCTGTTTTAGTTTCAGCGTCTTCAGACTCCCCCTTTCGATAAGCTGGGATCGCAGTCTGGAATTCACTGGTTCTAAGATCATAACCTGGCTTAAATCCTGCTCTAGGTCGAAACCTGGTTAACCTGCCCAATCTCTACCACAAACATAAGTTTCTCAAATTTTAAAATTTTGATAAAAACATATCATTTGCAGGTATTTTTCAGAATGATTTATCATATAACAGCATCTGATGATCACTTGTAAACAAACATTCTTTATTTCAAATACATTTCTCCCAAACCTTTTGTTCATCATGCTTAGCACTCGGAATTTTGAAAATTAGTTCTTCAACATCAGTTGTCGAAAATCTTTTTGAATTTTTCAAAATTTATGCTAAAACACACAGAAAATCTTTTTGGAATTTTGAAATGCAGTAAAGAAATATTTACAGACAATATTTTTGTGAGTTTGTGTAAGAGGATCATATCAGTTTATGAGACAAATCACCAACACCGTTAAGCTTTAAACATTTTAAGTTTTAAAGATTCACGTAGATTATCAGTATACTGATCCACTTAAATTCTCACACAAAGTTCAACTGTTTTGAGATACGAGATTAGTGTTTTAAGCACTTAAACTTATTCATGTGTCCCACCTCAGAATATACTCCCGTATCCAGATCCCAATATTCAGTCTTATAGGTGAGTATACCTAGATGATATCTGTAAGGGTTAAAATGCGAGGGCCGTGAGAGCTCAGGCTATTGCTTCCGCAAAATCAGAGAGATGACGGCTTCAACTTTTGGTGTGTTCCCTTTAGAGAATCTTTTCTTCAACAACACATGATTAGCATTTTTCAATGTTTCATCATTTTTTATGCTGAGGGTGATGCTATATTTCAAGCAAGCAGATAGTATTATACGGGGACTAGGCCATTGCTTCCGCAAAATCAGAAGTCCCGGGATAATACCCCAGATATCACTGAATAAAGACCTAGTATCTCAGAAAGAGGGACCTTTCAAACAAGATTTCGGGGGTTACCCATATATCCGAGAGATGTTCCCCACGATATAAGTAAGTTTGAAATTCAGGTTTATATCTCGTCACAATCTACTAAATGTGCAAAAACCTACTGACACATCATCAGTGAGACCGTTTATTACCTTTGAATTTCCAATTCTTTAGCATGCTGTGATAGTCCACTGATGTACTATCATTTCCTCTTTTCTCAACAAAACTCATTTTTGTTTTATCATGTTTTTGACTTTTCCAAATTTTCTAATGTTTTTGGATTTTCTGAAATTTCTTACTCCCCCTAAAATTCAAAATCATTTAAAGAAAATTTTAAAACAAACTGTACAAATAAAGTGACAACTGATATCAAATCACTTCAATTCGCCATCCACTTGGCATAAACAATCAGAACTCCCCCATACAACAAACTATTTTCCCATTTTGATTTCAAAACACTTAAGTTTGTTTTAATCAAATGGTTTTTCCGGAAAATTAGTTTTGTTGATTTTACCACTTGTAAAAATGGGGATTCATTCATCACTTTGTTTTTGAACTTTTTTTTTAATAAGAGTTAAATCAAGTTCAATTTAATGACCTTGACTAACCACTTGTAAGATCACATCCCTTCTTTCAACCAAATACCACTTGTAAGTAAAACCTCTTTTACAACCACTTGTCGGTTTGCTTACCAACCATTACCACTTGTAGGTTGAAATCTCAAGATGCCGATTCCTACTCCACACTTACCAACCTGGGAGTTCCGGTAAGTCATACTAGTGAAAAATTTTCAATTTTCAAAAACAATTTAAGAACGATGCCGATTCATGCTCCGCGTTTACCAACTTGGGAGCTCCGGCAAGTCAGGTTTTTCAGTTAAAGAGATTCTCCCAAGCCTGACGGTCCTTGGGAGTTTCCGAGTTGTCAACACTCGGTTGCTTACCTGCCATCTTCTTCTCATAAAATTCTTTAACCCCCTTTACCTTCCCATCAATCATTTTTCCAAAAATATTTTGGACTGTGGGGTTAAAAGCTTTTTCAACATCAAAATTCTTCTTTTCAGGAAAAAATTGATTTGAAATTTCAACTTTACCAATTTTAGATTTTAAATTTTCAGCCCGCAATGGTGGAAAATTTACATCATCCAAAGGCGGAACTGACTTCTCTTCTTTTATAACAACTTTTGTGACACCTGTGTCACTTCAACCATCAAAAAAATACCAAACCAATTAAATATTGTATTTCATACTTGGGATTTGTAAAAATGTGCGTATCATTTGCACATATCAATTCTTGTTCGATTTCGGGCTTTAAATTGCTTTCTGGAAGGTTATACGCGCACTGATGCGTAAATATAACCAGTTTAATGCAACAAACACTTCGTAATAGTGACATAGGCTTAACATACCTTAAGTAACCTATACATAACTTAAAAATAAGTTTTGGAAGGTTTGGTGTGCCGAAATCAAGTTTATTCGCTTACTGGGACTAAATTCCACAAACTGCGAGAGTATGTCGATTCGTACTGTAACGGACATTCCAGAACTTGATCATAAGTTAAACACACCCTAAATATCCTTTACATATCTTAGAAATATGCTTTGAGGGGTTCGGTGTGCTAAAATAAACTTTATGCTCATTCAGGGACTAAAAGCGTCAAAAAGTGCATAAGTTTGCATTTTCGCGCATATTTTACGTTCTGAATATATCCGGACATCCAAAAATTTATGTAAGCATTAAAATATTTTATTTTAGTGTTTGGCATGATAAAAATCCATTCGTCGCGCAATTTGGATCGTACACGCGTCCGTTACGACTTCCGTCGTAATTAACCGAACAACGCAACCGTACGGCCAAACGAACCAACATCCGACATATTTTTGAGCATGTTTCATGTTCCCTATGCTTTAACATCCTTAGGGAGCTTAAAAATGGGTTTGACGGGTGTTAGAAGTGCCAAAACACAACCATACGCGCACAGGGGCCAAAGCTGTCAAAATGCAAAATATGCTGGTCTGCAGGGTCCTTGCGCATCGTATGGACATGCTTACGGTGCGCAAGCAATCCCCAGATCAGCAGAAAGTGTTTTCCAGCTTGATCCAGCTTTTACCCACTTGTGCACATGGTTTTTGGGTTTCTATGGGCTGGTTTGTGTGCCCATCAAGGTACCAAATCAGAATGTGGCAAGTGTACGGCTTAGATCGTGCCCCCTTCTCCAAGAAACGATCTTAACGGCTCTACATTTCCTATAAATACCCCCCCATGCTTTGCTCATTCCCACACATTTGAATCTGATTCAAAGCTCTCTAAGTGGAAGTTTATATGCTTCCTACCTGAAAGTGAATCGGGTTCGAATCTTGCGGGGACCTTCTGTAAGTATTCTTTCGCGTTTATCGTTCGTTTTAGCGTTAAAGTCAAACTGTGTTTGACTTTCTGCATTGGCCAGTTTATGGTCAATGCGAAGTTCGTTTGAACTTCATAACGTGAGCGTAATCACGATGGTCATAGTCCCTAGTGACTATACCTACTGATTACCACGTTATCTAGGCTCAGTGACGAGTCGTAGTTTGGGGCAAAATGCGTGTTCTTGCGTATTTTGTAACCAAACTACTCTAGGGTATCAAAACCGTTTGTTTTGATACCAAAACCTGTTTTCTAACTTAACTAAACATGTTCTAGCATGTTTAGCTCGTCACTTTTAGATTTGTGCTTGTTTAGGGTCGTAAGGGTAAGCGATCTAATCAATCGCTTATGCTTTCAAACCTGACCCATTTGGTCGGGCATTAGGATCCGACCAAACACTTTAGGTGACCATATTTGTATAGGGAATAACCTTCCGAGGTTATACCTTATGGTCACAACGTTTAGTTAGTTGTATGATAGGTAGTATATATGCCTTAGGTAAATTACCAAAATGCCATTTTTACGATAAAATTCATTTTAAGCCTATGAAACCTAATTTTTGGTATCTAAACTGATTTAGTAACAATATTAGACATGTTAAGGCATATTTTACTTGTCGTAGGGCTAGTTAGGCGTTCCGAACGTGTTTTACGTGAACGACGCGTTAAAGTAGCGTAAGCTACCTAAACGGGTCGTAACGGGTCAAAAGCACTTTGTATAAGTTTCGTTTTAGTATGTAGGCTTTGTTAATCCATATTGTATGAGTTCCCACACTCATTTGGTTTACGAACCCTCATACTACCCGATCCTCCGATTAGGTCCGTTTATTAATGTAGTTACCTATATTAGGTGTCGTTTGATTCCGTAACCTTTTAGCTTTGCTTGGTGGATATCTAAAGTCTATTGAGCAATCTCAAGTGAGTACATAGACCCCTCTTTTACTGTTTTTCAAACATTTTGGGGTGAAACACATGTGCCTACTTGTTATTTTCTTGCTTTCCATGCTTTCATATCATATACTTCCTATGTTCATTAGTACATTATTAGTACATGATTTCATTGTGTTTTTGCTATGTATGTCCTTTGTAGCATACTTAGTACATCGTTTTACATGACATTTTATGCTATGTATGTTCATTTAGTTCATACTTAGTACATCGTTTTACATGACATTTTATGCTATGTATGTTCATTTAGTTCATACTTAGTACATTGTTTTACATTTCATTTCATGCTATGTATGTCCATTTAGTGCATACTTAGTACATTGTTTTACCTTTTCATGCTATGTATGTTCATCATACTTAGTACATTTTATTCACATTGCATCTCTGTTGCATATGTTCTCGTAACATATGGACACATTGTTTTACATCTCTACCTTGTATGTTTATTTAGCATACTAGGTACATTATTTTCATCACATGCTTACATTTTGATATGACATTTGGTTTGTTTAAATGGGACCATATACATTCATTAACATTAGCTACGCCGCTCGTTAGTAGGTAATGGTACCATAGGAATTGACAACTCCCGTTCCTAAAATCCTAGGTTTGTTTGGATGGAAGGAATGACCGAATTCGATAAAACATAATACAGATAGACCTTTAATTTGTTTAAAGGCTCATCACCACAGTCACAAGGCTTGAATGTATGCATCTTCACATTACCGCATAAATGTTTATATTCAGTATAGCATGCATTTCCACAAGACATAATGTTGATTTAAACCATGTTTTACTTCAATACATTGTTTTGTGCATTTTTACCTATGGCTCAATGGATATATATATATATATATATATATTCACTTGCCATACATGACATTTTGTTTACACATTATATGATAGACATTTGACATAGACATTTTGATATTGATATACACATTTCATGGACTATATTTGACATAAACATTTTGACATGGTTTACACAAAGACATTTGATAAATGGTTTAGACATGGTTAATTTACATTGGTGGTTTGTTTGGGTAAGTGGTTTGAGTAACGAGACGTGTGTAATATGATACAAGCATGGTGGATACGCCGCTGGTACTTCCTATATATAAGTGCTTGTATGATATTATATATCGTAGCGTTATTTAAATCATTTCAGTTTAGACATATAACATTTTTTTATACAAATAACATATTTTTCACAAGACATTGTTTTACAAACAACTTATCTTATACAAACTCATTTTACTTGGTTATTCATTTAATCTTACATTATTCTTCTACATATCATCTACTTTATCATCGTTTTTCAAATGATTTATAAAACAAAACATTTTACAAGGATCATGACTGACCTTTGTCAAACAACCTTTTTCTAAACTTATAAGTCATGAATCCTATTTTCACAAAACCTATGTACTCGCCGACATTTTTATGCTGACGTACCTATTTTCACATGTGTTTCAGGAAATGATGCATAGGATTGATCAAGATACCCTTAGGCGGACTTGGGCCTTAGTGACAATAAAAGATGGAAGACTAGTAAATTTTGTTATACTTCTTTGTTTGCTAAGACATTGTAACTCTTTTAATTCAATAAAACAATATTTCAATTTTCCATGTGTTATGAAACAATGATTCTGTTACAACACTCCCCGATGATTCCGCCACGTTTTTTTGTTTTACGTGGTCGGGGTGTGACAGAAAAGTTGGTATCAGAGCTCATGGTTATAGGGAATTAGGTTATTAGTAATGCTTTGACCTAGTCTATAACCTTCCTAGGACCCTAACGCGAGTTTACTTATGTTTAGTCATGAAATAATACCGTCACCTATCCTTAGGTGACAACCACAACAAGAACACAAACTTCAAAACCGCTTTGAAAAGCAATCATCTTTTCTAGGATGATTAATTACTAGGTTTTGAACCCTCTAAGTTTTCAAATCTCATCAAAGTTTGGGTCTTTTGATGTGAACACGTGCAAACTGGAAGGGTGAATGCCTGTACTCTGAGTTTTCTGTCTAAGGCTAGAGTGTTCGTACAAATCCGCAGTATCGGACCAGTCACTCTTACCTGGGAACTCTTGGGGTGAGTGTTCACTTATAGGCAAGCATGTCTTCAGTGATACATTAATATAACCCGTTTACTTTGATTAGTCACCGTCTCATTTGTTTGCCTTAGGTAACAAACAAATGATCGCAATTTTTATGCGTTGTCGTTCTGTTTTGTTTATCCGGTAACATTTCACTTGTTTCTTCCTATGTCTTTAATTTTCTTCTAGAATGTCTTTTCCTCTCAACGACGCTCAAATGTCCGAGCAAACAGCCAAATTTGCCCAGCAAATAGGCGAAGTGATTCTGAAAATTGTGGACTTAAGCATTGCCATGTCTCGTCTCAACAATGAAGCCACTCAAGAGTCACCGAAGGAAGCAGAAGTCAAGCCTGCACCAAAATCAAGGAAGCGTAAGGCTTCAAGGAAACCCGCAGCAGTTACACCTAATCAAGCGGGACCTAGCCAAGTGGCAGCGCCACCAGCTAGGAAGCCGTACTTAGGAGCTGCCCCATGGTGCAAACGATGCAACCATCATTATTCAAACCTCTTACCCTGCTTCAAATGTACCTACTGTGGACGGTGGGGACATTTGGTTAACATATGCAGCTTTGCTACCCAAAACAAAGCTGCTATCAGCCTTGCTGCTGCTCAACCTCCTGCCAAGAAACCTTGTGACCGTACTGCACTGATGTGCAACAAGTGTTATGTACCTCACAAAGCTTACCTGCAGTGTCATCTGTGCGCTTCATGTGGACGACTCGGTCACCTGGCAAATGCTTGTCTTTTCAACCCAATCCAAGGTGGTCCAAACCAACCCCAGGTCAACCCTGCTCAAGCTCGTTTACCGTCTGGTACTTGGTACAACTACGGTGAGACGAGCTATTTCAGGAACAAGTAATCAGAGATTGTCAATGCAAGTCTGACGCACGGATAAGCATATGGCTGAATATAAGATATTGTTGTTTTAATCTTATGCTTTTGTTTTCTCTGTTTTTCTTGTAATGTGAAACAATCAGTTTTGATTATAAATAAATTGTTCTTCACAATTCTGATGTACAAGTGTAGTTACATGTGTGTATGGCATTTCCCTATGATACCTACATCCAGGAACTATGTTCCTTACAAACCACTCTTGTGATTCTCCTTTTCAAGTGATCGCTCATGATTTCCTCAAAAAATTTTAAGTACTTGTTTCATTCTAAGAAACGAAGTACACGAAATGAAGTGACATCATGAGTAATCATGCTTTTCGCACATCTGTGCCTTTAAATCCTTGGTTAGAAAACTAAGGTATTTTTCAATCTCATACCCATTTACGTTTTGATTTCTTTCAACATGCATAGCATAAGTTTTCAAAAACAACCTCCATGATTTCAAATGCATTGTCTATGTTTTCAAAAACAACCCCCATGATTTCAAAAACATTGCCTATGTTTTCAAAAACAACCTCCATGATTTCAAATGCATTGTCTATGTTTTCAAAAACAACCCCCATGATTTCAAAAACATTGCCTATATTTTCAAAAACAACCTCCATGATTTCAAATGCATTGTCTATGTCTTCAAAAACAACCCCCATGATTTCAAAAACATTGCCTATGTTTTCAAAAACAACCTCCATGATTTCAAATGCATTGTCTATGTTTTCAAAAACAACTCCCATGATTTCAAAAACATTGCCTATGTTTTCAAAAACAACCTCCATGATTTCAAATGCATTGTCTAAGTTTTCAGAAAACAACCCCCATGATTTCAAAAAGCATTATTCATATTTTCAAAAACCTTATACATAATTTCAAAATTCATCTCGCGTGATTTTAAAACATATTTTTTATAAATATACCTACCTAATACACCTACTTTATGATTTCAAAAATATTATATATAAGGTTTCAAAAACATTAAACACATTTTTAAAAGAATCCCCATGCATAGTTTTCAAAAACATTTTTCTCATACATTAACTTAACCTTCAAATTCTGCTTCATATGTCGCCTTGACATATCTAGCATCTCAACTTCATAAGCATTTTTACTTCATGTTTTGACTTAAGCACATCCAGTGCAAGGTTTCAAAACATCTTCGACTTCTAAAATCCATATATGATCTTTTTATCTTCACATTAGACCCTTGTGGATGATTTTCATTCAAATCAGAATCCTTAATTGGATTCCTTGTGTACCTTAATTCGAACATTTCGATTCCTTATAATCGAAATCGAATTTTCTCTTTAAAAGAATCTTTCTATCTTCATAGTTAGATTCTTGCTAATGTTTAAAGTACCGAATGAAATCCACGGAATGGATTCCTAGTGTGCTTTAAATGCATGTACGCAGTTAACAAAACAAATTAACAAATTAAAGATCTAAGTAAACAATTTTGTGGTTATGTGACTATGTGTTTATGCATCTTGTGTTTTCTTTTATGCATTTTGTGTTTTTGTATACTCTGGATATTCATTATCCAAATCCTCGTAGAATCTTTCATATCTTCATATGAGGGATTCGTGGTAGGATATTCAAAAAGGTACTACCTTAAATCCTTATTGGGCTTCTACATGATCATTAAGACCCTTGGATTATATAGTACCATTCCATCTTTCAAAGAGACCCCTTGAGTGGTCTTGTCAGAGAAATTAATTCAGAATCTGGTTAAGAACAACACGTGGTGATATAGCTGAACCGACTCCTTGGTAGTCTATTTAAATCATTGTTGATTTAATTAAAAGGACCCTATGGTGGTCTAGTCACAATCATCACAAGTTCGTTAATTATTTTTTTCCCCTACACATTATAAGATGCACTACGTGACTATGCAAGGAATTACGTAATTATGGATGCATACATAATTACGAAGTTCAGTGCACGAAAACCTCAGTAAGACTTATTATGTGTAAGAACCAGTAGTGACAACCATAACGAAATGTGAACAATGTAATAGAAGTACGGTGGACGCACCAATAACACTTTATATACTTGTATATAAGTGTCCCTCTTACATTGCAAGCATGATGTTATTAAAGTTACTACAAGTTCAGGACCTTAACCAGTGTTGTTTTATCTTTTCAATTTCATGTTTTAAGCTCTCACAAGTTTCCTCTAAATAAATTTCGGGATGAAATTTCCTGAAGTAGGGGAGACTGTGACACCTGTGTCACTTCAACCATCAAACAAATACCAAACCAATTAAATATTGTATTTCATACTTGGGATTTGTAAAAATGTGCGTATCATTTGCACATATCAATTCTTGTTCGATTTCGGGCTTTAAATCGCTTTCTAGAAGGTTATACGCGCACTGATGCGTAAATATAACCAGTTTAATGAAACAAACACTTTGGAATAGTGACATAGGCTTAACATACCTTAAATAACCTATACATAACTTAGAAATAAGTTTTGGAATGTTTGGTGTGCCGAAATCAAGTTTATTCGCTTAAAGGGACTAAATTCGACAACTGCGAAAGTATGTCGATTCGTACTGTAACGGACATTCCGGAACTTGATCATAAGTTAAACACACCCTAAATTTCCTTTACATAGCTTAGAAATAGGCTTTGAGGGGTTCGGTGTGCTAAAATAAACTTTATGCTCATTCAGGGACTAAAAGCGTCAAAAAGTGCATAAGTTTGCATTTTCGCGCATATTTTACGTTCTGAATATATCCGGACATCCAAAAATTTATGTAAGCATTAAAATATTTTATTTTAGTGTTTTTCATGATAAAAATTCAGTCGTCGCGCAATTTGGATCGTACACGCGTCCGTTACGACTTCCGTCGTAATTAACCGAACAACGCAACCGTACGGCCAAACGAACCGACATCCTACATATTTTTGAGCATGTTTCATGTTCCCTATGCTTTAACATCCTTAGGGAGCTTAAAAATGGGTCTGACGGGTGTTAGAAGTGCCAAAACACAACCATACGCGCACAGGGGCCAAAGCTGTCAAAATGCAAAATATGCTGGTCTGCAGGGTCCTTGCGCACCGTATGGACATGCTTACGGTGCGCAAGCAATCCCCAGATCAGCAGAAAGTGTTTTCCAGCTTGATCCAGCTTTTACCCACTTGTGCACATGGTTTTTGGGTTTCTATGGGCTGGTTTGTGTGCCCATCAAGGTACCAAATCAGAATGTGGCAAGTGTACGGCTTAGATCGTGCCCCCTTCTCCAAGAAACGATCTTAACGGCTCTACATTTCCTATAAATACCCCCCATGCTTTGCTCATTCCCACACATTTGAATCTGATTCAAAGCTCTCTAAGTGGAAGTTTATATGCTTCCTACCTGAAAGTGAATCGGGTTCGAATCTTGCGGGGACCTTCTGTAAGTATACTTTCGCGTTTATCGTTCGTTTTAGGGTTAAAGTCAAACTGTGTTTGACTTTCTGCATTGACCAGTTTATGGTCAATGTGAAGTTCGTTTGAACTTCATAACGTGCGCGTAATCACGATGGTCATAGTCCCTAGTGACTATACCTACTGATTACCACGTTATCTAGGCTTAGTGACGAGTCGTAGTTTCGGGCAAAATGCGTGTTCTTGCGTATTTTGTAACCAAACTACTCTAGGGTATCAAAACCGTTTGTTTTGATACCAAAACCTGTTTTCTAACTTAGCTAAACATATTCTAGCATGTTTAGCTCGTCACTTTTAGATTTGTGCTTGTTTAGGGTCGTAAGGGTAAGTGATCTAATCAATCGCTTATGCTTTCGAACCCGACCCATTTGGTCGGACATTAGGATCCGACCAAACACTTTAGGTGACCATAGTTGTATAGGGAATAACCTTCCGAGGTTATACCTTATGGTCACAACGTTTAGTTAGTTGTATGATAGGTAGTATATATGCCTTAGGTAAATTACCAAAATGCCCTTTTTACGATAAAATTCATTTTAAGCCTATGAAACCTAATTTTTGGTATTTAAACAGATTTAGTAACAATATTCGACATGTTAAGGCATATTTTACTTGTCGTAGGGCTAGTTAGGCATTCCAAACGCGTTTTACGCGAACGACGCGTTAAAGTAGCGTAAGCTACCTAAACGGGTCGTAACGGGTCAAAAGCACTTAGGATAAGTTTCGTTTTAGTATGTAGGCTTTGTTAAACCATATTGTATGAGTTCCCACACTCATTTTGTTTACGAACCCTCATACTACCCGATCCTCCGATTAGGTCCGTTTATTAATGTAGTTACCTATATTAGGTGCCGTTTGATTCCGTAACCTTTTAGCTTTGCTTGGTGGATATCTAAAGTCTATTGAGCAATCTCAAGTGAGTACATAGACCCCTCTTTTACTGTTTTTCAAACATTTTGGGGTGAAACACATGTGCCTACTTGTTATTTTCTTGCTTTCCATGCTTTCATATCATATACTTGCTATGTTCATTAGTACATTATTAGTACATGATTTCATTGTGTTTTTGCTATGTATGTCCTTTGTAGCATACTTAGTACATCGTTTTACATGACATTTTATGCTATGTATGTTCATTTAGTTCATACTTAGTATATCGTTTTACATGACATTTTATGCTATGTATGTTCATTTAGTTCATACTTAGTACATTGTTTTACATTTCATTTCATGCAATGTATGTCCATTTAGTGCATACTTAGTACATTGTTTTACCTTTTCATGCTATGTATGTTCATCATACTTAGTACATTTTATTCACATTGCATCTCTGTTGCATATGTTCTCGTAGCATATGGACACATTGTTTTACATCTCTACCTTGTATGTTTATTTAGCATACTAGGTACATTATTTTCATCACATGCTTACATTTTGATATGACATTTGGTTTGTTTAAATGGGACCATATACATTCATTAACATTAGCTACGCCGCTCGTTAGTAGGTAATGGTACCATAGGAATTGACAACTCCCGTTCCTAGAATCCTAGGTTTGTTTGGATGGAAGGAATGACCGAATTCGATAAAACATAATACAGATAGACCTTTAATTTGTTTAAAGGCTCATCACCACAGTCACAAGGCTTGAATGTATGCATTTTCACATTACCGCACAAATGTTTATATTCAGTATAGCATGCATTTCCACAAGACATAATGTTGATTTAAACCATGTTTTACTTCAATACATTGTTTTGTGCATTTTTACCTATGGCTCAATGGATATATATATATATTTCACTTGCCATACATGACATTTTGTTTACACATTATATGATAGACATTTGACATAGACATTTTGATATTGATATACACATTTCATGGACTATATTTGACATAAACATTTTGACATGGTTTACACAAAGACATTTGACAAATGATTTAGACATGGGTAATTTACATTGGTGGTTTGTTTGGGTAAGTGGTTTGAGTAACGAGGCGTGTGTAATATGATACAAGCATGGTGGATACGCCACTGGTACTTCCTATATATAAGTGCTTGTATGATATTACATATCGTAGCGTTATTTAAATCATTTCAGTTTAGACATATAACATTTTTTTTATACAAATAACATATTTTTCACAAGACATTGTTTTACAAACAACTTATCTTATACAAACTCATTTTACTTGGTTATTCATTTAATCTTACATTATTCTTCTACATATCATCTACTTTATCATCGTTTTTCAAATGATTTATAAAACAAAACATTTTACAAGGATCATGACTGACCTTTGTCAAACAACCTTTTTCTAAACTTATAAGTCATGAATCCTATTTTCACAAAACCTATGTACTCGCCGGCGTTTTTATGCTGACGTACCTATTTTCACATGTGTTTCAGGAAATGATGCATAGGATTGATCAAGATACCCTTAGGCGGACTTGGGCCTTAGTGACAATAAAAGATGGAAGACTAGTAAATTTTGTTATACTTCTTTGTTTGCTAAGACATTGTAACTCTTTTAATTCAATAAAACAATATTTCAATTTTCCATGTGTTATGAAACAATGATTCTGTTACAACACTCCCCGACGATTCCGCCACGTTTTGTTGTTTTACGTGGTCGGGGTGTGACAACTTTTGGCTCCTCTGATTTTATGGAATCAGATTCATCACCAGAACTATCACTTGAATTCTTAACAACCCATTTTTTATTGTTAAGTTTCTCAATTCTTTTGTAAACACTTTTCGAACATTCACCAACCTCAAAAGTTGAATTTTCAAAAACTTTTAATCTGTTTGTTGGTGGTTCGGTTTTCTCAACAATCTTTTCTTTCAGTTTACCAGAGACTCCCTGTTTTGTTTGTATTGCCTTTGGAGAATTCCTGGCAATGTGACCAACTGTTTTACATTGAAAACAGGTTCTTGTCTCTATCTTCTTCTGAGAAACATTTTTCTTCATTTCTTCTTGCTTCTTGGCAAGAAATTCTTTGTTGGATTTCTTTCTGAAAACTTGCTCTTTTTCTTCTTCAGATGTTTTTCCTGAAACAAACACAGTTTTTTATTTATAAATTTTCTCATTTTTATGATTTTTCAATGGAATAAAACCCAGACCCTTTTTTTTGTAATTACCATTATGGTTTGGTCTCTTTTGAAAACCAGAACCAGAATTGTAACCTTTTTTCTTGTTTAAACGTTGTTGAACTCTTGAGGTGTAAGATTTAGGTTTTCCAGAAAGATTTACATCTTTTATTTCAGAAATATTAATTTCTGTTAGTTTAAAAACCTTTTTGATCATTTCAGTTTTAACACCTCTTATTGGAAATATCTCATCAGAATATAATTTGTCAGAATCTTTCAAAGTATATACTACTTTGATTGGTTCGTCATTCAAATTAGATTTTGATAACAAAAATTCTTTATCATAAACCCGTTTGTCCTTTTTTACTGTTGACTTTGACGTGATTGACTCAGACTTTGACTCTGATTTGGACTCCTCCGTTTCATCCTTATCCAACACCTGATCGACTACTTTCTTTATTAACTCGGACTCATGATCAGTGTCAGACGATGTGAACGTGACATCAATATTTTCTGGCAAGTTATCTGAAGACTCAGACTCCCACTGTAAGTTTGTTGCCTTTTTGACTCTTTCTGAATTTGGATTTCGAGGTGAATATCCATTTTTTCGACCGGGGGTGGACATTTGTTATAGACAACACTTGGTTTCTTACCAGAAATCTTCACTTCATCGTCTTTTCTTGTTTCAGAATTCTTCTCTTCAGAAGTCTTTTCTTCTTTAAACGTGTTCAATCCTTCCACTATCGGGTAAATCCTGCCAACCACAAAAGTAGAACATGAGTAACTTTTTAACAATCTATTTACTCTCTCAGTTTCAATTCTCTGTGTTTCTAGCTTCAATTCAAGCTCAGCACACTTCTCAGTGAAATAATTGACATCGTTAAGCTGTCTCATGTATGCTCCTTTAAGTGTATTCATTGCTATGGCTTGTTCACTGCTTGTCTCGTTGTATTGATTCATGGCTTTGTTCAAGACATCATATGATTCTTTCAACCTTTTTATGTTGTGTAGCAATTCATTGTTTTGCTTTATCAGAGAATCACAATTCATACACTTCTCAGAAAACTTGACTGCATCAGCATCTGTTTTAATTTCAAATGCTGGAACTTCTTTGACTTTTCTTATTTGAATCTCTTCTTCACCCTTTTTCTTTTTCTCAGCTTCAGCTTGTTTCATTTGCCTTTCTTCTTCATATCTCTTCTTTTTATCAGCTTCAGCTTGTAAATGTTTTCTGATTTTTTCTGCCCAATAGTCATCAGTATAATCATTAATAACTTGAGCAACAAAACCTTTAGCTTTTAATATCTCTTTGTCTGGACAATAATTATCCCAGCTAAAGTTTTCCTAACTAAATCCTTCTGGTAGTCTCTCATCATCTTGATTTATCAGACATGCCTTATAATCGGCTGGAATATATTTATCCCAACTAAAATCTTTTGATGGACTTCCATCATTTTGATTGACCAGACACGCTTTCTTTGAATCTTCAATCACTTTACTAGCATGAGCAGTTTGTGGTTGCTCTTGTTGATACTGCTGTTGAGCAACTTGATGATAAATCGCCTTTCGATAGTAGTCGTTGTTTCCGAAAGGATTTTGAGCTCCATTTGCTTCGCGATTTGTGCACTCTCTCTTGAAATGCCCCTTTTCCCTGCAACGAAAACAAGTAACTTTAGATTTATCAAATCCTAAAGTTGAAACATTTGCATCATGGAAATCATCTCTTCCCGTAATTTGTTTAAACTTTTCAGCTCGTCTCAACACCCTCGCCAAGCACCACTTTATATCCATCAACTCCACCTCCTCAGCATCAACTTGATCGTAATCCTCTTTTGTAAGCATTGGATTCCCGATCCTCCCTGCAACTAAACTACCATAAGATTCAAGCACAGTTACTAACAAAGACATATGGCTTTTAGCAACTTCCTCTGAGTAATTTTGATCATTTTCCAGATTTAATGCAATGTTGCATTGAAGTACTTTGCCATTCTTTGTTGCAGAAAAGTGCGGATCAAATGTTGGAAATGAAGTAAATCCTATTTTGCTGCTTGATCCTTTAGATGAAGTTTCA
>JARYGA010002043.1:0-40561 GCA_030545235.1 Helianthus tuberosus
AGTTCATTCCTCTTGAGCATGCGTCCCGGTGGGTGGGACAATCATTGGGTATTCCTGAGAGGAATAACTCATTTGGGTAAAACTGGGAGGTTGGATAATATACTTAATTTCTATCACCCTTAAGTCCCATCTTGTTTGTTACCTGAGAGGTAACGGGGTATTAGTTGATAGCGCTATCTAGGTTTGGCACCCTCACCCCGTACCTCAGAGGACGGGTGTGAACTAATGACCCAGTCATGACCAATGGTTAGATAGGGGAATTGGGGAAGGGGAAAAATAATCTGGATCCGTCTTGTATTGTACTCGAGTTATTATCAACATTATAATCAATGAACTGAACTAAACACTTGGTAACCAACGTTTTCGTAAAACTATGAACTCACCAGCGTTGTCTGATACACTTGTTGCATGCTCGCAGGTCGTTAGGTACTATGGACAAGGAACTTGCTATTTGGATGGCTGGAGTGATCATGTGTCGCACTGCTTGGATATGCATGACTTGTTTTCTGATTTCATTATACATTGGGTTTTGAAACGTTTAAACAATGTTTTATTAATCGCTTCCGCTGAACATGTTGAAATTGGATTATGTTATGAATGCTTTACCTTAATAAATGGAAACTTTATTTCAATCTTGATATTAGTTCAATGTGATTGATGGCTAGATCCTGGTACGTCACACACCTAATGAGGCTTTCGCATGTGGTATTTTGGGGGTGTGACAGTTTGGTATCAGAGCCACTGGTTATAGTGAACTAGGTTTTAAACGTTTTATAAAACCATACTATAACCGAATAGCTCAGAAAACGACCATGACACTCAGCTCCAGATTGCAAGGTTCGTCTCTCGTTTACTTATTGCATAGCATATTTAGCGTACACTTATGTATGACAATGCACGTGAATGCACACTCAGCACTACAACATGAATTCCTGTGCTAATAGATTACGTTATGTGAATGATAGTATGACGCTCCTCTAAACTTTCATGATCTATGTTACGGTGTCGTTTGCCTTGCTACTCGAAATTGAGGAACCTTTTAGCACAAGTTGGGAGGAGCTGAGATAAACATGCAAATCACATTGTTATTATGGGTGCACACATAATAATAATGTGGGTGCATGTGAGTCCCAGTGAGGCCTAACGAGTGCGAAAGGGGTTCCGCTCTGTTGTCTGATGTAAACTTTGTAGTCTATAGAAGTCATCGTGAGGTTTGACTCCTACCTTATCTCGACTCTTAACCTTTTCCCTTTTCTTATATAGAATCATGAGTGGACGAGGCCATGGGCGTGGTCACATTGCGATTACTCAGGCCGAGCTAACAAACTTTATTAACACACGTGTGGCTGAGGCTTTGGCAGCCTATCAAGCTAGTATGAAATGTGCCAAATACTCTTTATTCTTGTGTCGCGTACTCAACTCTTACACGTGTGCTGTATTGTTCTTTCGTCCTTAGGTCAGCAAGTGAATCAGAATCAAAACAATCCACTTGCTTGCACGTTTTAGACGTTCATGGATTGTAGGCCACAGACGTTCAGTGGAACTGAAGGAGCTGTGGGGCTACTTAATTGGTTTGAGAAGGGTGAATCGGTGTTCGCGATGTGTAACTGTCCTGCTGGGGACAGAGTGAAGTATGCTTCAGGCACACTCGAGGATGGTGCCTTGACTTGGTGGAATTCCCAAGTTCAGATGTTGGGTATTGAAATGGCGAACGCGACTACTTGGGATGATTTTAAGGAGCTGATGTGTGAAGAGTATTGTCCTCGGGACGAAGTGCAGAAACTGGAGAACGAGTATTATGATATGGAAATGGTGGGGTCTAAGATTGAGGCATACACGAAACGGTCTCATGAGTTAGCTAATATGTGCCCGAACTTATCACGACCTCCACACTGAAGAATCAAGCTGTACATCAAGGGATTAGCCCCGCAGGTTAAGGGCTTGGTTCCTACAGCGAACCTCAACAACTTACCTCAGATCATCCGCTTAGCCTACAAGATCACAGATGAGGAGGTGGAGCGTGGTTCGCTACCACCGCGTGTTTCAACTACTGCCACTACTGCTGCAGCTACTACTCCTGCTACTGATAGCAAACGCAAACGGAATGATGTGGACAAGGGGTCCAAATCGAATCAGTCACATAAGAAACCAGACAACAGTATCAACCACAGCTTCAGCCAGTCATCCTCTGTGAATCAGAATCAGAGCAACAATTCGAATCAGGGCTCCTATGCAGGAAAGCAACCGAAGTGTAACAAGTGCAACTTCCACCATCGCGGGCCGTGCACCCAGGTATGTCACAGGTGCAAAAAGGTAGGCCATATGGCTAGAGACTGCAGAGTCTTACTCCCAAGGCAGAAGCAGCAGCAACCCCCACAGCAACAACAACCTCAGCAACAGGAGAGACAGCAGCCTCAGCTGTCACACCCCGATATTTCCACATATTACCAGTGGGGAGTATCATGACATAGTTGATATCATCATAGTCAATACACAAAATGTAGTAGCACAGCGGAAGGCTTGGTAAATAATTACTATTACAAACCATAGTGTCCGAGTGTCCAAATAAAAGAATATAAAGACTTGGTTGTAATAGAGATCCACAGACGGATCATAAAGACAAAATACAAGAAACTGAAATAACAGACTCCAGGCATCTAAGGATTGCAAGATCCTCTTATTTGACACCTAGTAGCTCCAGCCTAATTCCGTGAGGTACCTGTCACTCAGTCTCTGGAAAATACGTCAGTTTTCACTGGTAAATACAATTAACTGACTCATTTGAAAACATTTATGAAAATTGATTTCAGTGCACAAGGCACAAACCATTTATAATTTGGGACAATTATTTAAGATAATATTGTATACAGTTTTACATGTTTGTCATACATATGGGGCCGGTTTGGAAGCCGGTCATGATTAACCGACTCCCCACTTATAGAACCCACAAAGGAGTTATCCCCAATATGTGGGTTATTTTAGCATTTTTTCTTTCAGGTTGTCACACCCCCAAAATCCACACGCGGAGTATCACCGCATGGAGGCGTGACATGACCAGGATCAAGCCACCAATCATATTGAACAATGTAATGAGTAAATGTAATTCAACCAAACAATATGAAAGGTGTTCAAAACAAAAGTATAGTATCAATGTTTAGCGGAAGCATAAATGTAAAACCCAACATAAGTAATAAGTTTGAAATGTCAAAAACGTTTAACATGGCATCCACGATCCATGTCCCACAACGACTGTGCCTCCCCGTGCAAGCTCCATGAGTACCTAACGACCTGCAAGGCATGTAACAACGAGTCAACAACAAAGTTGAGTGAGTTCACAGTTGGTTGTTTAGTTATAGTATTCGTTCGTAAATCATTTGTTTGCTTGTACCAGGTATCGTATTTATTTGTATCGCGGCCTTCCAGGCATGTTTGCGAAGATTTGTGGGGGTTTCCCATGTATTCTAGACTAGTTGTATTTGTATCGCGGCCCTCCAGGCATGTTTGCGAAGTTTAGTATTTGTATCGCGACCATTCCAGGCATGTGTGCGAAGATTAGTATTCGTATCGCAGCCATTCCAGGCATGTGTGCGAAGATTAGTATTTGTATCGTGGCCATTCCAGGCATGTTTGCGAAGATTAGTGGGGGCTTCCCATGTGTTACTAGTCTAGCTGTATCTATAAGTGACCTTCTCCTAACGAGGTCAGTGGTACGTATTCCAGTAACGATGAAAGTACAAGTAATCATTTAACCCCATTCCCAACCCCGGGAATCCCATGCCTTGGTAAGAGTGTGAACTCACCTTGGTTTGCTCGGTATGCAAAACTATGTGCTCGCAAACAATCAATCAAGGCCTAAAGTATGCATGTATACACAGTCAGTTCATGTTGGTAAAGTTTCACATGCAATCTAAGTCACAAAGTGCTTGGCAGTTAATATCATGCATTACACAACAGTTAATCACATGCATAAAAGTCATGTTTCACATAACAGTCTTTCACAGTTCATCCTAACCTGGTTATTCTTTAACCTACTAAACAAGGTTAACAACTTAACTGAATTAACACACTTAACTACGTTACAAATTTAACAGAGTTACCTGCATAACTTAACAAGGTTAACATCTACCAGAATTAACCACTTAACAGACATAACAGTTGGGCTGAAATCCACTTTGTGAAGAAAACACTTGGGCCGAAATCCCTTGTTGGCGAAAAAACTTGGGCAATGAAATCCCAAAGTGTTTTCGTCGAGTAGTGTTTTCGTCGGGTGAGTGATTTCGCGGGAACAGGGTCTTTATCAACCACAGTTACATCGTATCACAAACAACCAAACATCAAGTTTCCGATTTAACATTAACGGGTAATCGAGTCACTTACAATACACATACTCGTAACCAATATCCAATTATTGACGGCTTATCATTGAAACCGAACAGTGGCTATCTAAACGTGCGAACCCATATCATCTACATATTCAACAAACATATTCTGAAAACAATTATTAAACACAATCACGAGATCATCGGTTATCGTGAGTAATAAACTGATTACCTTCAATTTAATTATACATGCATGACACATATGGAACATCACATGTTACTGACAAACCCACAAGCAAGTATGAGAACAATAGCCGACCATAAGATTCTTAGACGTTTGGCTGCACATGCATAACATTTCATCAACATGTGCGGCCCACTCGCATGCAATTCAGTAAACAATCAACATGTGCGGTTTGGGTTCGGTCCAACAAACAATCAACATGTGCGGCCCACTCAATTCAATTCATAATAAGTCACATGCAATTAGTGTTGATTGAAGTCTAATGTCGACCCACTAAGAAACAAACAGAAAGAACTTCGGTCCAATCAACATCACCCACAACAGATTTGTCCTATATGTCATTCAATTTCATCAACATGTGATGTACCAGATTCATTAATTCCAATAATATGTGCATGTCAGACTTTATACAAGTACCTATTCGATCCCTAGCCCCTATTCAACAAAGACACACCATGTGACACACATACAAATCGATGACACTAAGCATGCAACCAATTATAGCCACACAATAATAAAATCCTTAATATTATACTTACCAGAATGTCAATTCGGATGAGAGGGGAAAACTGATTCGTCGGCAGAATAGGGTAGCGAGAGGAGGTGAGGAGTGATTAGGGTTTTGCTAATTAGGTTTTGCGTGAAGATTAATAACTAAACATCCAAATCGATCACTACTGGGCCGAAGCCCATAAGTTGTTTTCGTTGGCCTCAAAGTGGACGAAAACACACAAAGTGTTTTCGTGAGTGGGTGATTTCGTGAAGGGGTGATTGGCAAGGATCCAAGTTTTATTAATTATACGCATCACACCATTAACACAAAATATATAAATCACATACACACTTATATAATGCACACCAAACATATAACACACTTAGTAATTCAGTAAAGGATTAAGCCAAATAGAGACCTTGAAAACTCGGGTTGTCACATTATCCCCAACTTGAAGGAAATTTCGTCCCGAAATTTAGCACGCGGTTACTGAGGAAGCTAGTTGTGTTGTGTAGTTTACTGGTTTTCCTGGGGTGTCACATCATCCCCCCATTGATTTGGAATTTCATCCCGAAATTCTGTAGTAGCTTCAGCCTCAGTAGTGGTTGCACTGTGACCGAACAACTGGGGATACTTGAGCTTCATTTGGTCTTCTCGTTCCCAGGTAAACTCTGGGCCACGACGGGAGTTCCAACGAACTCGAACAAGAGGTATTCTGGTGTGCTTGAGGACCTTAACGTCCCGGTCCGTGATTTCAACTAGTTCCTCGATGAATCGTAACTGATCGTCGATAGCGAGCTCCTTCAAAGGAACTATGAGGGTCTCATCTGACAGACACTTCTTCAGATTCGACACGTGAAAAACGTTGTGAACTGCACCGAGTTCTGCTGGTAAATTCAGTTTGTAGGCCACCCTGCCTATTTTCTCAATGATTTCAAATGGTCCGACATATCGTGGATTAAGTTTGCCCCGTTTGCCAAAACGAACCACACCCTTCCAGGGTGAAACTTTGAGTAGCACTCGATCCCCAACTTGGAACTCGAGTGGTTTCCGGCGCTTATTTCCGTAGGCTTTCTGACGGTCACGTGCTGCCGCCATGCGTTGTCGTATCTGTGCAATCCTTTCTGTTGCGTCTACTACCAGTTCTGGACCTGTGATCTGACTGTCACCCACCTCTGCCCAACAAAGAGGTGATCGGCATTTACACCCGTACAATGCCTCAAATGGAGCGGCTTGAATGCTGGTGTGGTAACTATTGTTATACAAAAACTCCACTAACGGGAGATTTTTTTCCCAACCGTTGCCGAAGTCGATTACACACGCACGAGCATGTCTTCTAAAGTTTGAATAGTGCGCTCAGACTGCCCATCCGTCTGAGGGTGATAAGCTGTGCTCATGTCTAAACGAGAGCCAAAAGATTTGTGCATCGCTTGCCACAGTTCTGAAGTAAAACGTGCATCACGATCAGAGATAATCGAGGTTGGCACCCCGTGCCTCGAGACAACTTCCTTAAGATATACGTCTGCTAGAGTAGAGAACTTATCTGTTTCCTTGATAGCCAAGAAGTGTGCAGACTTAGTACAAGTACCTATTCGATCCCTAGCCCCTATTCAACAAAGACACACCATGTGACACACATACAAATCGATGACACTAAGCATGCAACCAATCATAGCCACACAATAATAAAATCCTTAATATTATACTTACCAGAATGTCAATTCGGAGGAGAGGGGAAAACTGATTCGTCGGCAGAATAGGGTAGCGAGAGAAGGTGAGGAGTGATTAGGGTTTTGCTAATTAGGTTTTGCGTGAAGATTAATAACTAAACATCCAAATCGATCACTACTGGGCCGAAGCCCATAAGTGGTTTTAGTTGGCCTCAAAGTGGACGAAAACACACAAAGTGTTTTCGTGAGTGGGTGATTTCGTGAAGGGGTGATTGGCAAGGATCCAAGTTTTATTAATTATACGCATCACACCATTAACACAAAATATATAAATCACATACACACTTATATAATGCACACCAAACATATAACACACTTAGTAATTCAGTACAGGATTAAGCCAAATAGAGACCTTGAAAACTCGGGTTGTTACATTATCCCCAACTTGAAGGAAATTTCGTCCCGAAATTTAGCACGCGGTTACTGAGGAAGCTAGTTGTGTTGTGTAGTTTACTGGTTTTCCTGGGGTGTCACACAGGTGTATGCCTACACCCCGTGCATAGGTCGTGGCCATTTTCAAATGAAATGAGCCGAGGATATCCAGGACACGGTCGTATTAACCCCCAATGTTTATGTTATCAAACAAAACAGGTTAAAATGGATTATGTAAATTTATTAATCACAATCCGATTAAATGATTTGATACCCGACCAAGCGGTATTACAATAATACCGTATCCCAAGCCCGTATAAGGGAAAATAAATTAAAAGTATTTACCTGAGCTAGATGTGTAAGAAGTAACTCAGCCGTATATTTCCTAAAGCTTTATGAAGATACCTTCTACTGAAGATATTCAATCTGTATAGAAGGTTTATTAACCTAATAGGATACTAACGGGTCTTTATTTAAGTCAAAGACTTAGACCGGTTAGTTTGAAAGATACCTTACGGTTCTAAACGCTAGATTAAGCGGAGACCATAATAGAATGTGGTTTAGACCAGACAAGTTTGGATACTTTTATAATATGGGTAAACTAAGCACATTCTGGATTTTGAAGATTTAATGATAAGATTAAACCCAATTCGGCTAATTTATGTAAACTAGCTACATAAACTGAACCGAACGCATAAATGCATAACAGGTAACCAAATGAATTATATACAGGTCTCAAATATTATTATGCTTAGAATATGTTAATACATCAGTAGGATGTTAACATATATGCCCAAAAAGTATTTAAAACCAATTTAAGTCCCGTAGGGGCAATTTGGTCATTTTAATGTTTGTAAAAGAGATTTTATATTAAACTGAGGTTCTGGTCCTTAGTAATCAGCAAAAATATTTATTTTATCAAGTTATATCAGTAAGATATCATACATATGTGAGGTTTACTATTTATGGCCAAACTATACCCCAAAAGGGTATTTTGGTCATTTCACATATGATTTTAAGGACATTTTTGGAAGTCTGAATTCATGACTTATACCGACTGTAATAATATTAAAATTTATTTAAAAATTCAGTAGATACCAAGTCTTAGATGTTAAATATGGTTTTAAACCATACTATGCACCTAATTAGCGTAAAAATCGCTAATTGACGATAATTAAGATGTTTATGGAAATATGAGATTTTGATCAGTTTTAAATGCTCAAAATAATTTATTTAATGTATATGATCAGTAGGAAAATGTTTGGCATTCAAATCATATGTTAATCTCATTTTATGCATAAAAGAGTATTATCGTCATTTACCGAATCATACAAGAATTCCATGATATGATCAGATTATAATCTGATAAAAATTTCCAAAAAATTCCTAAAAATAATATCTAAACAGTAGATAATGAATTTTGGGTCAAAAACTATGTTTAAACATGATTTATGCAAGATAACGCTATTTAATCAATAAAAAGCTTCAATTTACGATATCGAGCATAACTTCTGTTTGAGACAAGAAACTGATGTCAAATTTTCGGGACATACTTATATATCAGTAATAAAGGTTTTTATCCTCTCACATTTTCAAAAATCTCGTTTATATGTCAAAATGGCAAAATGGGCATTTATAAGCATATTAACGGAGATTAGCATATAATTCAGAATACTAAGGACCAGATAATATAACTCCAGAGGGTTATACTACAACATAAGGTGGTCCTAATGAAAGCTTAAAACATTGAAGAATTAAGCTCAATCAAGTCAGAACTAAAAGTCAAAGCAAAAGTCAAGGTTTTGCAACTTTCGGTTGTGAACCGACCCTAAACTGATAATTGTCGGGTTGAACATGCTTAAACATGTTCTAATAATAATTACCAAGTTATTAGAGTGATAAAATATAATTTATAACCTTTGCATTGTTAGTTATGATTATTATTTCAAATTCTGGTCAGTTTGACTTTTTAACTTAATAGTTGGACCCGACAATTAACTAGGCAAACGAAATAATTAGGAGGTGCCCTTTTAAGGGTTAATCACCTACCTAATTATGGTCACATAACCACATTCATCTCGAACAGTGGCTGGACCATTTGAGTTTAAACCAAAAGTCAAAGTCAGATTACGATAACTTTGACTTTTTGGTTTTTAAACTAAAAACTGAACTAAAGAAGGGGGCTAAGACACTTACAAAGGGTCCTAGCTATCTTTTCTACAAGAATAAGCTTCCCTTTGATTCAGGAACCTCCAGAAATGATCAGAACACAAGCTAGAGAGTGTAGAGAGTGATTTTGAGTGAAAGTGCAATTGAAATGCTGAACTTATGGCCCTATATATATTATATAGTGAATTCAGGTTGCCCAGATGCATACAGTTGTTTAGGGATATAATCTGGTGTCTCGAGGTGTCCATGGTGGTTTTTAATACCAGCAACAAGGCCATAGAATCGATCAAAACTTGTTTGGAGCTCAAGTAAGATGATAACCTGCACCTGGCAACAGAAATCTGTCAAAACATAGCCGTCGCGTCGCGCGACGGCAGAATGATCATATGGTCGCGCGGCGCGACACCCCTCTTGACCAGCCAAACAAGTTTCATTCTTGACAAGTTCAGTCCCTGCACCTTTTAAAGCTTAATTTCTTTCATTTTAAGCACAATTGGCCCTTGTAGTTAGTTTGTTGATGATCAAGGGAGTATAACCAAAATCCATTAGACCCGGTTTCGTTAAAAGATCTCCGGAAACATAAGTTTCGCCTCGTTGACGCTTTAAACCCTAATTCTTGGGAATTCGCGTAAACAACACATAACGATCTCAAAACCTCATGAAATTTATATCACTTATTCTTGAGAGTATATTTGGATGTTACGAAGCCTCGGGTTCGTTAAAAGGTCACTCAGAGGTAAGAATTAACATGTTGACACATTTAACCCCTGTAGTTTATAATCTTTTGATTATTTTCATAAATGGCTTCTTATATCCAATTAATCACTCGTTTAAGAATATACTCTTCATGTGTGGTCATTCAGATGCACAAGTTTGGCATGTTGACACTTTTAGTCCCTTCGCATACATATTTACATCGTTTGGCAACTTTAGTCCTTCAAACTCAATCTTTTACATGATTAGGGTTTAGGACACGTGTCTTCACATAATTGGACACATTTTTACGTGGTGTTACATCCTCACCCCCTTAAAAGAAATCTCGACCCTGAGATTTACTGAAACAAGTGAGGGTACTTCTGTCGCATAGTGGACTCAACTTCCTACGTATATTCAGGGCCTCTACGGGCATCCCATTTACCTTTAACTATAGGCACGTGCTTCCTTTGGAGCTTTTTAACCTGTCGATCTTCGATCGATAGAGGTCTTTCAACAAACCTCAGGCTTTCATCAATGTGTACGTCTTTATGAGACATTGCTAGCGATTCATCAGCTAGACATTTCTTTAGATTACAGATGTGGAACACATTGTGAATTCCACTAAGCTCCTCAGGCAAGTTTAGCTTATAAGCTACGCTGCTGACACATTCGATAATCTCGAATGGTCCAATATACCTCAGGCTTAGCTTGTCCTTCTTACCAAAATGCATCACACCTTTCCAGGGTGATACTTTTAGTAAGTCTTTGTCACCTACCTCAAACTTTAGAGGTTTTCGCCTCTTATCAGCATAACTTTTCTGCCTATCCCTGGCAGCTTTCAAGCGATCACGAATTTGGACAATATTGTCCGTCTTTTCAAGGACTATATCAGGTCCTGATAACTGAGCTTCTCCTACTTCCACCCAACAAACAGGAGTTCTACATTTCCTTCCATACAATGCCTCAAAAGGCACAGCCTGAATGCTAGTATGGTAACTATTATTATAGGAGAACTCGATCAACGGTAGGTAGTCATCCCAGCTACCACCCAAATCAATAACGCATGCACGAAGCATGTCTTCCAAAGTTTGAATTGTACGCTCACTTTGTCCATTTGTCTGAGGATGGTGAGCAGTACTAAATTTCAAACGAGTGCCTAATGATTGTTGGAAACTTTTCCAAAAGTGAGAGGTGTATCTAGTATCTCTATCGGATATAATAGATACCGGCACTCCATGGAGAGATACAATCTCATCCACATATAACTGAGCTAACTTGTCGGAGCTATGAGTCTCCTTGATGGGTAAGAAATGTCCTGACTTAGCCAGTCTATCAACTATGACCCATATAGTATCATTTCCATGCCTTGTTTTAGGTAACTTGGTTATAAAATCCATGGTTACCATCTCCCACTTCCATGTGGGAAGCTCTGGCTGTAGTAGCAAACCTGGCGGCTTTTGATGTTCAGCTTTAATCTGAGCACAAGTTGTAGGATCGATGAATCATCCAAACGAGTCAATTAGAGTCAGATCTAGTTTCTAGAAAGGCGGAATCAGACTAGAAACCGTCAATAAGTGTTAGAATAGGAGTAGAAGAGTAGAAAATCACTTTAAACATGTTCTTCATTCATATAAAATGTTTTGGTACAGAGAGAATCCGACAGCACTTCGTTACAAAATTCTCCAGAAAGTTACAAATGAAGAACACTACTAGCCTATTTATAGGCTTGCCAGACCTCACGAAACATTTCATGCTTTTTGGCCATTTCATGCTTTCTAGCCATTTCGTGCTTTCTTGCCATTTCATGCTTTCTGGCCATTTCATGCTTTCTTGCCATTTCATGCTTTCTGGCCATTTCATGAACTGAGGTTTCCACCTCATACGACCTGACCTATCAGGTCGTGCGATCTGGTCAATACTCATAAACTTAACATTTTAATCCACCAAGCTAGCCTATCTCATACATTCGACACGACATAGACTGATGACGCATGCGATAGACATTATGCATCAACAAACTCCTCGTTGGATATTGCCGCAGTCTTCAGTCATCCGATCTTCAAAATCTTCAAACAGACTTGAACTTCTCCTCATGACGCTTTGGTTTCTTCAATAACATCTTTATGAGCTTTTCCTTTTCCTTTGCAGCTCTCTGCTCATCTTCAGCTAGCTTTTGCCTCCATGTAGCTCGAGCGATTCTGTCCTTTTTTTCACGCTCTTCTTTCCTCTTCTTTGCTTTCAGAGACTCTTTCTTCAGGCTCCCCTTTTCGTTAAGCTTCCGTGCTTTTGGGATCAACACCTTGCTTTCCGGTTACAAGTTCTGCCTTGCGATAAGCTCGTCTTCAGACTCCCCCTTAAACTCGGCTATCGGGATCGTAATCTGGAACTTTCATATGCAAATCTCAAACATTTATGAGAAAAATCATTTTGAATGTCCAGGATTGATGACCTGGCTCTTTCAACATATGCTAAAATATTTTTACAGTGAAAGAATTTTTAGCTGTCCAGGATTACTTGATTCTCTCCCCCTATCAAAATACTGTAAAGATTTGATGATATTAAGAATCCAACAACCAAACCTAGCTCTTTACAATTAGATTTTACCAATTTGAGTATCCAAATCCCTCACAGTCAATCATCCAAGTCCAACTTAATGACCTTGGAGACTTCACAAACTGTTTTTTGATTTTTGAATAAAAACTTCAAGTTTCAAATTAATAAACTTGTTTATTTTCAGAAACACGATCAGCATACTCAGATTTTGAAACTCAGCTTTCGGACATAGGTTGTCGAAAATAAAGTAGAAATCAAAATCTTTTTATATTATTCTGAAACATAAAAGCAGTAAAGAAATATTTACAAACATATTTACAGACAATATTTTTGTTTGAGTTTGCGTCAGAGGATCATATCAGTTTATGACAAATCACTAGCACCGTTGATCTTTAAACACTTTAAGTTCTAAACAATTCACTTAGATTGTCAGTATACTGATCCACTTAAATTTTCACACAAAGTTCAATCGATTCGAGATACGAGATTAGTGTTTTAAGGACTAACTTATTAGCGTATCCCACCTCAGAATATACTCCCGTATCAAGATTCCCTAGATTCAGTCTTACAGGTGAATATACCAATTTGATATCTGTATCTGGGTTAGAGCGAGACCTTGAGAGCTTAGGTATGAACTTTCGTTCAGTCAAAGAGATGAAGGCTCGACTTTAGGTGTGTTTCCTTTAGGGAATCTTTTCTTCAACTGCAATTGATTCATATCTTTCGATATTCTTCAATTTTTGTGCAGAGGGTAGGCTTTTAAAGCGCATAAAGTATTATACTAGGTCTAGGCCATTGCTTCTGCAATATCAGAAGACCAGGAATAATACCCCAGATATCAAACAGTATAAAGACCTAGTATCTCAGAATCAGGCAATCTCTCAAACAAGATTTCGGGGGGTTACCGATATATCCGAGAGATGTTCCCCACGAGTATAAGCAGTTATTCATTATGTTTATATCTCGAACGCAATCTACTAATCGTGTGAAGTCTACTGGCATATCATTAGTGAGACCGTTTATCACATTTTAACTTTCCAAATCTTTAGCGTACTGTGATTGTCTAACTGATGTACTATCATTTCCTCTTTTTACACAAAACCTCATTTTTGTATATTATCATGTTTTTGGCTTTTTCAAATTTTCTAATGTTTTTGGATTTTCTGAGATATACTTACTCCCCCTAAAATGCAAAATCATTTAAAGAAAATTTGATAACCTGGTACTGATAGCTTTGTCTCGCCATCCATTTTCTACTTTTCGTGCACTGAATTGCAGAAAATATAACATGTGAAGCAGAAATTACCCCCATGATTTACAACACATTGATATTTTACACATGTCTTTGTGAAATTAATAATGTTTGTTCCACCGTGAGGGTTTCGGCATATTCACTCAAAATATTTTTGTAAATTTTTAAAATTTTCAATTTTTAGGGTTTTGAAATATGGTTTAATTATGTACAGAAATGAATAAAATCCCTTGTTTCAGACGTAGGGACCAGCAGCCTCCTCTCCTCGTGCCAGGCTGCTCCCATTCTCAACTTGATGATCATCTGTTTTCTTGAGCACCTTCAGTTCCAGCAAACCCGACATAACCTCCATTGATTTACTTGACGTCGTATAGTAGTGCCAACATCCCTGTCATGTGCCGTGAGGCGCCGCTATCCATTATCCATTTAGAAATGATAGACCTTGGAAGCCCCTACACACATCAAAAGACATTTACTTAAACAATGATACCCAAGATTGTTCAACATTTGGTACACTACCAAAGACAATATCATGAGCTACTATGTCAACTTTTGGAATGTTAAAAACAACATTTGGAACATCAGATTCTGGTTTTGATTTTAGAGCTCCTTCCTTGATATGGTGGGAATTCTTCAATCAACTTATCTAACTCAAACTCAATTTTCTCATCAGCGGTTGCAAAGATTTTTTGTTCAGATTTTAAAATCTTTTCCATTTTCTTTTCCTCAAAAGAATGTTTAGGTTTCTCCACCCATGATTGACTTTGGGAAGTCTTTGTTTTAGAATAAACCTTTGAAGTCTTTTGTGATTTTGAAGATTCACCAATTTCAAAAGTTGATTTTGGTTTGTCCTCTAACTTTAATGATTCACCGCGTTTAAGAATACGCACGGGGGATACCATAGGTGATTTTCCCTTAACGTCCTTTGAAATTTTTGGTTTTAATTTATGGAAAACTGGTTTTATTATCTTTTTGACACATTGTTTGGCCATGTGACCGATTTCATTGCATCGATAACAGATTCTTTTGTCATATTCAACAAAAGTGGATATGTTGGTCTCGTCTCTTATCTTTTTAGCCGCAATAAAATCGTCAATTGCTTGCTTACTAAACATATAATCCTTTTCAACTTCTGTATTACTGCCAGACACAAACACTTCACTTAATTTTTCTTTTGGCTTAACTTCTTTCTTAGCCATTTTCTTCTCAAAACCAATACCTTTCATCTTGTAATTATTACCATGTCTCTTGTTATTACCATTGTTACCCACCCATTCATTTTTCTTTCACAGGTTGTTTGTCAATTGTTGTTTAACAAAAGATTTTTTCGATTTTGATAGAAACGAATTGTTGTTGACTTCTGAAATATCAATTTCCACGAGTTTGAAAAGTTTTTCAACATTTTCCAGGTTCGCATTCTGAATCGGGTACTCAAAATCAGTATACAGTTTGTCAGTTTCGGTCATCGTGTAAACCACAATGATCGAATCGTCATCCAAAACTTTATCTGACTTTGGGATAAACTTATCAAGAAAGTTTCCGTCATCTTCAGAATCTGAACTGGAATTCTCAAAATGAGTTTTAACTGTTTCGAATTCAGTGTTATCACTCTCTTCATCCAACACATGGTCTATGTTTTAACCAGTTGTGACTCGTTGTCGGTGTCAGACGGAGAGAATGTAACATCTATGTTTTCTGGTAACTCATTCTCTTCTGTTCTCAGTTTGAGATTCAATGCCTTCTCCACCCCTTCTGGATATTTATGAGAATAATGATTCCACATTGGGGGTGGAACATTTTTGAAATCAGTTTGTTGATGAACGATCTGATCAATCACATATGAAGATGAAAGATAACTGATCAACTTTTTGTTGACTCTTTCTGTCTCAATGCGCATCAGTTCAAGTTCCTTCTTTAGAAATGGATTGTGTCCAGATGGATGTTAATCGACATTTGCTTATCCATGACCGTAGCTTTGAGCAAATTAACAATTTTATCATTTTCTTTACTCTCAGTGTGAATCATTTTAATTGATCGTGACAGAGTGTCATAAGCTTCTTTAACATCATTAAAATCAAATTTTAATTTGTCGTTAAACTTTTTCAACTCTTGAAACTGTTTGTCTTTTTCAAGACAATCCATGCATGCTTTCAAACAGTTTTCGCATGGCTTTTCAAGAATGTGATCAACTTTTTCAAAAACCTTTTCTTGTTTATCATTTTTACTTTCCGATTTACCAAACTCTCCTGACTCAGACTCAGATTTCTCTCTGGATTCGGACTTCTCTACTGACTCATACGTATCACAAGTCTCGATAATTGACTCCTTTTCAATAGACACTGACTCTTGAGTTGCATCTTTGGTCTCATGGTTATCAGAAGGTGTTTTAGTTTGTTCTACCTCTTGCAGCTTGACCATAAGAGCTTTGTCTGCTATTTCTTTCAAAGCCTCTTCATTCATTTCCTTTGAGACATCAATGATTTCTTGAACCAAAGTTTGTTCAGCTTCAATCATTTCCTTTGAGACATCAAACACATTAGCTGGCATTATAGATTTAAATGTATTAGTCATAACCTCCTGTTCAAACTGATAATAGTAGACCGCTGCTGCCGCCTCTTCTAGATCTGCAAAACTTTCTTCATTCATCACTTCACTGACTTCTTCAACTTCAGGTACACATTCCTCGATTTCTGGTTCCGACTCTTCAATAATATCAGCCATCATTGCAAGACCACCTCCTGGAACGTACTTATCCCAACAGAAACCTTCTGGAATCTTTCGTCATCATGATTCATCAAAAGAGCTTTTTCTGTTTGTTTGGATTGACTGTTCTCAATTTGAGGTCGTGGATTGAATGGTTGTTGACTGTTTTTATATAGATGGCCTGTCGGTAATAATCGTTGGCGAATGGATTCTGGTGGTTATTAACTTCTCTGTTCGGACATTTGCGCTTGAAGTGTACATTCTCTTTACACTTGAAGCAAGTCACCTTTGATTTGTCGAATCCAAGTTTAGGATCAGGACCTGCGAGACTACTTCTTCCGGTAATTTCCATGAACCTCTGAGCTCTCCTCACAATGCTCGCCATACCCCATTTTATGTCGATGAGTTCTAGTTCCTCTGGATCAATTTGATCGTAATCTTCTTTAGTCATGTCTGGGTTACCAATTCGTCCGGCTACTAGACTCTCGTAAGACTCAAGTACAGAAACTAGAAGTGCTATATGCTGCTTTGTAGCTGTCTTAGTAAAATCTTGACCGTTTTTTATATCAACAGCGATATTGCACAGTATCCCATGACTATAACTCTGATTGTTCGAACCTGAAGAACTTTGAGGAGAAACCTGTTCTTGAAAACTCTAAACCTTAGGATTCGGTTCGTAATTTGGAAATGATGAAAAGTTGTTGTTAGACAAGCTTTGAGGTACTCCCGATGAAGAATCTGCGCTGAATGCCGTTTGAATCTTTGGACTCGGAGCAGATGCGGCAGATGAGTTTCCTTTGTAATAAAGCTGAACATCTTGCTGTACGTTTGCATATTTCATTTTCCTCATCTTCCGAAGTTCAAGCTCTTGAGCTTCAATTCTCTCGATAAACGTACTCAAATTGAAACCCACGTATTCCAAATTGTTCTTTGTTAGGAAACTTTATTTGTAAGTATTGAAGAAAAACACAATCAACTGTATCTATGAAGAGATCACAGTCCTGAAGATCACGAACTAGAAAAAGAAGATCAGATGGGACAACCGGAATACATAGCATCTACTTCAAAGAATCACAAGTTGATCAAGAGCTGAATTGGATTATCAGAAAAGGTCATTTCTGATGGATCTGATGATATTTCTGATGAAATATCATCAGTATCTGACGATTCTGATCATCAAGGAATTTCTGATGATTTGTTCATCAGAATTTCTGATGAAGTGGTTTATCAGAATTTCTGATGAAACAACCCACTTGTCTGAAATTGGCTCTGTCCTGCCACACTTACCGAAGCAAGTTGACATTAAATGATATCATGATGAAAAAGGCAACTTGAACGTTGGAATCAATGAATATGTCAATTGGCTACTTTTTGCAGGAATTATTGTATGAATAAACTATTGTTTATTCATACAAGCCGTCTATAAATAGAAGGCTAAACCAGGAGAAGCAAAGTGAGTTTGAAGCTTAGCATTCACACATACACCTAAACTCCATTGCTCTCTCCCCCACAGAATTCAAGATTCGTTTGTATTAGATAATAATCTTTCAATCGCCTTGTAAACCATTTTGTTTCAAAGTGATATAAACTTGATAATTCTGTAGGTCTTGTTTCTTGAAAGTCTGATTTCCATTTCCGCACATCTTTTTCACATCTACTGAAATCACTTGCCATATTACGTGAAAAGAAGTTGTTTTGAGCCTGAACTGGGTCTAACAATTGGTATCAGAGCAGATTGAATAAACTATTTTCAAACGATCAATCGCTTATCTTCTTTTCTCTAAATATGGCCAGCTTTCAATCCTGGAATAATGCTTTTAACATTGGTTCTATGTCTAAATCTCTGACTCTGGTCAGAGAGGAATACCCCCAGTGGAAAATCAGGATGGTCAATTTCCTTAATGGTCATGACCGAGCTCTGTTTCAATCCATTGAAAGGGGTCCACATATACCAATGACTGAAATACCTGCTATTCCAGCAACTGACCAATCACATGCTATCCCTGCCTCCCGAGCTCCCAAAAGTGAAATACTTTGGAGTAAGGAAGACAAGGAAAGGGCAAAGTCACTTTTAATAATGGCCATCCCCAATGACATATTTTCACAAGTTGATGCATGTGCATCAGCTAAGGAAATATGGGATCAGTTGGAAAATCTTTGTGAAGGAGGAGAAAGGATGAGAAGAAACAAAAGAACAAATAATGTCTCATCTTATGAAAGGTTTAAAAGTTTTCCAAATGAAAGGTTAAATGATACATATCAAAGATTTACTAAACTTTTAAACGAGCTAAAGAAATTTGGTATAACAAAATCAAACGATGAAAGAAACCTAAAATTTCTTGATGCCCTTCCTAGAGAATGGAGAAGTCTAACCATGACTTTATCATCAACCTTAGAGCTAGGAAATATGAGTCTTCATGACTTATACAGCATCTTGATCCCCAGAGAGGAAGAAATATTTGAAGAAACCATTCAAAGAGGGGGATCTTTAGCTCTAATCTCTAACTCACAAAGATCAACAACAACAAATGATCCACAACCATCAAACAGTCAAAATCTTTAAACTTCTGATGCATCATCAGACTTTTCAGCTTTTGCTGAAGCAATAGCACTGCTCACCAAAACATTTAAGCAGAGGTTGAGGGGAAGTAACCAGAGATACCAGAGAGTGACAAAGGAAGGATGGATGGAAGATCTAAAGAAGAGTTTAGATCTAAGGATAAAGGGAAGGCTGAAGTTGTGTGTTACAAGTGCAAGCAAAGAGGTCATTATGCATCAGAATGCAGGACCAAAACGCTGAAGGATGTTGCCTATTATGAGAAAAAGCTTGAAGAAGCAAAGAAGCAGCAACAAGTAAGCTTAATTGCTGGAACAAATACCTGGTTATCTGATGATTCTTCTGATGATGAAGAAGAAGAATTGGCAAATTTTTGCCTCATGGCACTCTCTGAAGGACTACCAGAAACATCAGAACAAAAGGTAAATTTAGACAATCTTGATCTTGAAAACAATTTAAACAAGCTCATGTCAGATTTTCTAAATCTGCAAGAAAAACATCAATCAGATATTAGAAAATCTGATGAGTTGCAAAGGACTTTGAATAAAATCATTCTTGAAAACCAACATCTTATAGAGGACAGTTTAGATCAAAGAGCAAAAATTGAGTTTTATGAAAATGAAAGAAAAGATCTTTACAAGAAAATCAATGACAAAGAAATCAACGTAAGAGGTTTTCAACAGGCTAAAGAATTCATAAATTTTATTGAGTCCACACCAAAGAACAAAGGAGAGGGTTTAGGCTATTCAAGTATGTTGGACCGTTCCTTGACCCAAAAAGTCAGTTTGAGTAGCTCAATCTCACATATAAAGGCGGAATCAGAATATGCAAGATTACAACAGCTTGTTCTATCAATTTCCTTTCTTTTTATTGCTTTTCTGATGAGATTTTAACAGAGTTTCGGCTCCAAGCATACACATACATCTATATGAGGTCCGCTCAAATGAACCCCCTATATATATACATGGCTGGTTCGCTTATACGACATGACACAAAAGCGGACCAGACACTACCCTATGAGCGAACCAGACCATTGACACATAAGCGGACCAGACACTACCCTATGAGCGAACCAGACCATTTACACATAAGCGAACCTACTCATAAAATACATATTTTGACATTTTTGACCCTCTGTTGACCTATCTTGACCTAAGACTTCATGTAGACGTAGTCAACAGACATTCCATGCATCAACAAACTCCCCCTTGGATGTTGACGTAGTCTTTTAGCATCTTTAGATCCGTAGTCTTCAGTCTTAGTCTTTTCTTCAACTCTGTCTTTTCATCATAAGCATTCTATCTTCACATTCCCATTGACTGTTGATCCAGACTTCCCCTTTCACAGACTCCCCCTGTCAGTATACTGGGATCTTGAAATATCTGGTTCAAGCTTTAACAAATAGCTTCCGTTGGGAATAATGAAGTTCAAACCTGTTACTCAATCAACAAACATTACAAACTATCTTTTCAACATTAAATCATAAAATCAATCAGTTATAACAATCCACTCAAGTATTCAGGTCCAAGTTAATGATCTTGATTACTCAATTAATCTACCAAGTCCAATTTAATGACCTTGGTTGATCATTTGACGAATCAAACTGATTTAAAATCAACAATTTCAAACAATTTCTGAAAATAACAAGTATCAAGTTAATGAACTTGTTTGTGACTTTGAAAACAATCAAACTTCTTCAAAAATAAGCTCTCCTCATTCTTCAGTCCAGAATCTCCTGCATCTGCTTCAAACATCTAAGAATCCAACAATCAACTCTCCACTTTGGTTTGTCAGAAAATAAAGCAGAAATAAAATCTTTTTGGATTTTATAAAGTGTTCTAAACTAAGAAATGAAATACAGAAAACTTAAATTGCAGAAATTAAACAAAGTAAACTATTTACAAACATATTTTTGGTGAGCGTGTCAGGGAATCATATCAGCTTTTCAGACAAATCACAAGTACCGTTAAGCTACATTACATACTCAGACTTAAACAATTTACCTCGATTGTCGATATACTGATCCATCTTAAATTCTCACACAAATTTCAACTTACTCAGGATACGATTTAGATGAATTAAGAACTTAGCTCATTCATGTGTCCCACCTCTTGAATATACTCCCGTATCCAGAATCCCAATAATCAGTCTTACAGGTGAGAATACTACAATGATATCTGTATATAATTTAGGTATGCGAAGGCCGAGGGATCTCAGGTCGATACTTCCGTATACGCAGAGAGATATCAGCTTCGACTTTTCGGTGTGTCCCATTTAGAGGATCTTTTTGCTTACAACAGCAGCATTTATCAATTTTATTGTTTCAGCATGCTGAGGGTTTAATGCTGTGTTTCAAGCATTGCAGCAAGTATTAGCCAGGGACTAGGTCAGAACTACCGTTCAGCAGAAGTCCCAGAATAATACCCCAGACATCATTGAGTATAAAGACCTAGTATATCAGATTAAGAGACCTTTCAAACGAGATTTCAGGGGTTACCTATATATCCAAGTAGTGTTCCCCACGAATTCACAAGTTTGAATTTTAGGTTTATATCCCGAATAAATCTACTAAATGTGTGAAAACCTATCGACACATCATCAGTAAGATTGTTTAACTCTTTTATACTTTTCAAATCTTTAGCATACTGTAATCGTCTAGCTGATGTACTATCATTTTCCCTATATACACAAACTCTTTTTCAGATTTTATCATGTTTTTGTATTTTTGCATTTTTTACTGTTTTTGTATTTTCTGAAAATATACCTATGTACAAACATCTACTCCCCCTAAATACCAAAACAATTAAAAATTCGACAAACCATTGCAGATTGTTTCTCGTCTTCATCCGCAACAGTACTCTCATCAACGCCAATTATGCCATCCGACACCGACAGAAGCTTCATACCATTCAGTTTTAACAAATATTTAAACCGATTTTTATCAAAAGCTTTGGTATGTAAATCAGCTTTCTGTTCGTCTGTGTGGATTTTCTCAATTCGTATCAACTTTTTCTCAAAGCAATCACGAATAAAGTGATGACGAATTTCTATGTGTTTAGTTTTAGCGTGATGTACTGGATTCTTTGTAATATTTATAGCGGCCTCATTATCAACAAAAAGAGGTGTGTTAAGAAACTGCAAACCATAGTCGCGCATCTGTTGCTGTATCCACAATATCTGAGAGCAGCAACTGCTAGCAGAAACATACTCCGCTTCACAAGTAGATAACGCCACAGACGTTTGTTTCTTACACTGCCAGGTAACCAATCTAGGACCAAAGAACTGGCATCCTGCAGTTGTTGATTTTGAATTTACTTTGCAGCATCCGAAATCCGAATCGGAATACCCTTCGAGCGTAAAATCACCTTTCCTAGGATACCACAACCCCAATGAAGGAGTTCCTTTCAGGTAGCGCAATATCCTCTTCACAATGATCATATGTGATGCTCTCGGGTTAGACTGAAATCTTGCTGCGAGGCACGTTGGGTACATTATATCAGGACGTGAAGCAGTTAGGTACATTAAAGAACCTATCATGGATCTATAAAAAGTTTCATCAGCCCTGTCTCCGGTGAGATCTGGGTGAATCCCATGATTTGTTGCAAGTGGGGTAGCAGCTGGAGTAGAACTTGACATCCCAAATTTCTCTAGAATATCATGAACGTACTTTGACTGATGAATGAAAATTCCCTCAGGAAGTTGTTCAACTTGTAATCCCAGAAAGAATTTCATCTCCCCCATTGATGACATTTCAAACTTCTGCTTCATCACTGATTCAAAATCTTTGCATAGATTTTCATTTGTCGACCCAAAGATTATATCGTCCACATAAATCTGTACTATCAGAAGATGACCATCAACGACTTTAGTGAAGAGAGTGGCATCCACTTTTCCACGTATGAACTGGTTAGCGAGTAGGTGGTGAGACAAAGTCTCGTACCAAGCTCTCGGGGCCTGGTGTAAACCATACAGCGCTTTGTCCAATAAGTAGACCTTGTTTTTGTGGATTGGATCGGTAAAGCCCGGTGGCTGACCGACATAAACCTCCTCTTTAACCTTCCCATAAAGAAACGCCGATTTAACATCCAACTGATAAACTTTGAAGTTCTTCTAAGACGCAAATGCTAGGAAATTCTGATTGCCTCTAGTCTTGCTACAGGAGCATAGACTTCAGTAAAATCAATTTCCTCCTGTTGACTAAATCCCTGAACAACGAGTCGAGCTTTGTTCCTTACGACAACTCCTCTATCGTCCCTCTTACACTTAAACACCCACTTAGTGTTAATTTTCCTATGACCATCCGGCAAATCAACTAACTTCCACACTCCCAATTTCTCGAATTGACTAAGTTCCTCCTGCATAGCATTGACCCAAGAGTCTTCAGTAAGCGCCTCTTTGTAAGTTCTTGGCTCAACCTGCGAGATAAAACAACTTAATGAGAATTCAGTTTGCAAAGGAGCAACTTTTGTATAAAAACATGTAAGCCCTTTATCAATCTGATTTCGAGTGCGAACGCCTGTCTGCAATTCTCCTATGATCAACTCCTCTGGATGATATGAAAAAGTTCGCGGCATCACTTCACTTGGAACGTCTACATTTCCCTCCAGATTAGTAACATTCTGCTCTGCATCTTGTTCACCAACTTGGTTTGTTTGACTTGAAATCTGAATTTGCTCCCCCTCAGAATCTGAATCTGAATCACCATGATCAAATACTGGCATGTTTTCAGCTTCTAAATTATCATTCTGAACCGACTGATTATCCTGAGCAACTTCATTCTGTTGGACATCATCATGTTCACCAGCATTACTTGGACCTGCTTCATCGTCATTTGAAGTTTCCCGTGGTCTCCTCGAATACTCAGCTGGGAACCTTAACTGCGACTCATATTCACGCAAAATATCCAACTCATCCAAGAAATCTTCATCATCCTCTGATTCTTCTCTCATGTCAAACGAATCCCAAAGTTTGTCATAATGATAACGCCATGAATCACCAGGATTCTGCGGCGGCATAGTATAACCTTGACATTCAACATTTGCAGCTTCAATAATCCGCTTCTCACTTGGAACGAAGACACGTCGCAATGGATTTGAATAACCAACAAATATTCCCTCAATGCACTTCGGACCAAACTTCCCAAAAGGTTCTATAACCGTACAAGGTGACCCAAACGGTTCTAGATACTTCAAATTCGGTTTGCGATTATTGATTAGCTCAAAGCATGTTTTGTTGAACTTTTTGACAGTAAGAACCCTGTTGAGCGTATAGCATGCGGCGGAAACAGCTTCAGCCCAAAAATTAATCGGTAACTTTGAATCTGCGAGCATCGTTCTAGCCGTCTCGATTAGCGTCCGGTTTTTGCGTTCTGCGACTCCATTTTGCTGTGGAGTGTACGGAGCACTAAACTCATGCAAAATACCTCTTTCATCACAAAATTCTTCCATCTTGCTGCCATTATCACTTCGAATTCTCTTGATACGCCTTTGGTACAAATTCTCAATCTTTCTGAACAGCCCCATCAAACTGTCAAATGTTTCATCTTTCGTCTTCAAGAAAGAAACCCACGAAAATCTGGAATAGTCATCAGTAACGACCAAACAATAGTAATCTCCTGTAATACTTTTGACATTCACCGGACCAAACAAATCCATGTGAAGTCTTTCCAGAGGTCTCGAAACTGAATTGACTTGCTTTGTAGGGTGTGACTTTTTCTTCTGCTTGCCTTTGATGCAGCTAATGCACTCCCCTTCCAGATGAAAACCTTTGATATTAACTCCCAATACCAAATCATTGTGCACCAAGTGATTCATTTTTCTAAGATGTATATGCCCCATCTTTCGGTGCCACAATCTTGATTCTTTCTCAGTTGCTCTAGACATGAAACAATGTGCTTGACCAGTAGTTGTAGTTGCTACAGACATGTCTAACACATATAAATCATTCACTCTAGGTGCCCTCATAATAATCCAATCTTCAGGAATAACAAAACCATGTTTCAAAATCAAACATTCTTTATCAGTAAAGTGAGTAGTATACTGATTGTCACAAATCTGCGAGATACTAAGCAAATTGTTCTCCAGCTCAGTGATGTAGTTAACTCTCTCAAACGTTACAATCCCATTGGATAACGTTCCTTCACCAACAATTCTACCACCTTCATGACCAGCAAATCCCACATAACCACCATTAATGTTTCTCACATCATACAGTAATGCAGTTTTTCCTGTCATATGTCGAGATGCTCCACTATCCATAATCCATCTGGATACCAGTTGTGGAAGATCCTGCACAAAATAAACTACTACTTAAACAACTTCAAGAAAGATGCCGATTCATGCTTCGCGAACCAGGAAGCTCCGGCCAATCAAACTGCTTATTCGAACATGGTGTCCACCCAGGCCTCATCAGCCTTAGGTGTAACCTTGACTCTCGCAATTTGAATTTTGAAATTTTCAGCCTTCAAAGGTGGAAAATTTGCATCATAATCAACCGAAATTGATTCTTCAGCCTTTTTCACTTCAGAAGTTGAAATTTTCATTTCTGTTTTAGGTTTCCAAATTTGTTCAGTTAATGCAACCCGTTTATAAAACTTGTCATTTTTAGTTACCACTTTCTTTACGGATTCATTTTTCACTTTGATGTTGTCATTTTTAACGTTTTGCTTCTCTATCACTTTCTTCTCAACATACATTGGTGCTTTACCCTTCACATCAACCTTCTTTTGTTGAACCTTCACAGCTTCAGTCCTAGGCTTCACATATGTACACTTTCGTGCTATATGACCAACTTGTTCACATCTAAAACAAGTACGAGTATCAGCTACTCGACTCGTGCCTTCAGACTGAGCCTGCGAAGCTCTCTTCTCAAAAAACTCTTTATTTGATTTTGAAAAAATTTCATTTTCCTCATCAGAAAGTGAACTTGAACCATTTACAAACACCTTCTTTTCAGCAAACCTTCTGTTTTGAAAACTCCTTTTCTGATAACTCTTACCACCTCGATAACCACCCGACCAATTGTTTCGATTGTTATTATAAAAACGTGGTGGAACAACAGGCTTTTTGTAATAAGCTTTATCTTTTTCAAAATTCATTTGCCTTTTTGTTTGACTCAAACTGTTCACTTCTGACAACTCAACTTCAACTAACTTGAAAACATTTGTCAACTTTTTCACATTAACATTCTCAATGGGAAACTCAGAATCCGAATACAACTTATCAGATCCAGCCATCTTGTACATCACAAGACCCGGTTCATCACTTAAGTTGTTTTTGGACTTTGATTTCTGAATGTATTTTTCTAAGAAACACCCATCCTCCTCAGAAGTGTCACAATCCGGTTTAAGCACTTTGTCTACCACACTTTTCACCACATCACTTTGGACACCCTCGTCATTGGAAGATGTGAACGTGACATCAATGTTTTCAGGAAGTTTAACTTCACTTTCTTCCTCAATTTCCACCAAACTAGACTGCTTTTTCGTGTAGTTGTCTAAAATTGGCGGTGGAACTTTGTGAAAACCTACACCCGTTCCATCAGAAAACACATCCTCGCCATCTTTGTTTTTCCCTATAGGTTTAGGAACAATATGCTGCAAAACAAAGCTTGCTGATTTATAGCTGTTAAGCTTCAACTGGATTCGTTCATTCTCAATTTCAGCTTCTTGAACTTTAAGTTTCAGTTTAGCAATTTGATCCAGTTGTTCATTAATCGATTCTTCTTTTAATCTCAAAACAGCTCTTAGATGTTCATTTTCTTTAAATGTTTTGCCATTACGATCATCACTATCTTTAACAATGTTTTTCAATTTCTCAAACTTTTCAGAAATTTGACGGTTTTCAAGAATTAACTTTTCATTTTCAGATTTTATTTTCTCACGTTCAGTTTTATCATTTTCAATTTGAGCCGTTAATTCTTTGATCCGTTCAGTTGAAGCTCTTACACTTTTGTCACGATCGAGAATCTGATCTTCAACATTTCTAACCTTTGTTGTCAGATTCTGAATTTTCTCATTGTTAAGATACGTGACAGTGCTACAAAAATTGCATTGCTTGGTGCAATTTTTGCAGTCAGCATTCCCATCAATCTTGTTACCTGACGCATTTGTTGACACACTTTGACTGACCGATCCCTTTGACTCAGTAACAGAATTAGGATCTACCTCAAGTGCTTTTGCAGCTAGCACTTTGTCAGCCATCACTCCCAGGTTCTCAGCTGTCAACTCTTGCGTAGTATCAATTATGCCTGTATCAACCTGCTTTTCTTTCTTCTCTTTCTCCTCTTTCTCCTTTCTCTCTTTCTCTTTTTCTTCTTCAATCATTTTCGAAGTTGGAGTTCCCCACCATTTGTGTTGCCAATACTCATCATCTTCTTTGTACTCCTTGATGATGGCTTCGATATCTAGCGTTTTGTCATCAATCGCAATGTTGCCATACCTATCAAGATAGCACTCTCTATCTGGATCCCATCTGTTTGCTCTTCTAGCTTCCAGAAAGATACCAGAAAGTCTGATAATCTTGGTTTCAGCAATCATCTTCCGGTATTGATACTTCTGTTCTTCAGTACGATCATCTTTCCACTTAATGGGTTCATCATTGCTTGCCATGAATGCGTAACCCACCGCATCTTCTTCCGGTAGAACTTCCTTACTCCAATCATACCCCTCATCATCATAAATCACAGCAAGAGCCCTTGATTTGTCTCTGTTGTCTTCAACCTGCTTCAATCTAGGCGGCTCGGATTTATTCTGCTGATAAATCGCCTTCTTGTAGTAATCATCTCTGAAAGGGTTCTCCGACTCATCAGCATAAGCGTTTCGGCATTCTCGTTTGAAGTGACCCTTCTGCTTACACTTGAAGCATGTCACTTTGGATTTATCGAACCCCAGCTTAGTAGAAGCACCACCAATTGTTTTTCTGCCAGTAATTTCCATGAATCTTTGTGCACAACGAACAGCACTTGCCATAGCCCAACGAATATCGATCAGTTCCATTTCCTCCGGATCAATCTGATCGTAATCTTCTTTCGTCATATTTGTATTGCCAATCTTCCCAGCTACCAATCCTTCATACGATTCCAACACTGATGCTAGAAAGATTATCTGCTGCTTGGCCGATTCCTCATCAAAGTTCTGAGCATTCTTCAAGTCTATTGCGATGTTGCATTGAAAACGATTCTTTGCATCAGCATTTCCAGAAGATGAAGATCCACTGTGAAAACCACTGTGACTTCCACTGCTTTGATCACTTTGACTTTCTTTGCCGGCTGTCGACACATTTTCAGCAGAAAAAGCTGTTTTTGGAGAAGTTGCTTTTGGCATCATGCTTTTTGGATAGTATAGATCCAGATTCTGTTGATAAGATGAATGATTAACTTTGTACGTCTTCTTCAATTCCAGTTCATGACTTTCAAGTTTCTCAATCACCAAATCTGGTTTCAACAATTCAGAAGGAATAGTGTTTTTAAGCATGAGAGCATAATATCTCCACTCCATCTCGTCTGGCAACGAATCGAACAACTTGTCTACTTGCTCATCATCAGAATATCTGATATCATGTCTTGCTAATTCCAGCTTCAGATGACCAAACCTTTCAATCATTTTACACACTGACTCATTTTTAAAACAACCAAACATATCAAACTCTTTCCTAAGAAGTTTCTTTTTATTTTTTACAATCTCTTTGCTTCCAAGACACTTCTTTTCGAGTTTTTCCCATAAGTCTTTAGAATTGGAGTAATCTATCAGCGAAATGATGTCTTCACGCACCGATTGAAACAATAATGCCACACATTTTTGCTCGGCCACAAAACTTTCAATCTCTTCAGCTGATCTTAATGCTTCACCATTCTTCTTTCCTTGGGCATAACCATTCTTCATACTCTTCCAGCAAGGAAAAGCAAATGCCATCAACCAATCTTCGAATTTTGTTGCCCACCTGCTGTAATCTTCTATAGCCATCAGCTTAGGAGGTTTGTTAAATGTTCCAAATGCTTTTTCGGACTCCCAAGCTTCCTTCTTTCTTTCTTTTGGTGGACTTTTGTTTGCATCGCTTGAAGAAGTATCATTGTTTCCGGAATCTCCAGCGAATGCGTACATGTCGCTGAAGGGATTCATGAAAATATCATCCATTTTGATCGTACCTGCAAAATCAATCAACACTTAGAAAAATTTTCGAGATTTTTTAAAAATAAAACCACAAAATCGAACCAATCTGTGCACGTGACAGATAAGCGAACTAAACAGTGTACTAATGAGCAAAACAGAAAGTGTCTGTTCGAGCGGACCAGAAAGTCTGTTCGAGCGGACCAGAAAGTCTGTTCGAGCGGACCAGACTTTGTCCGTATGAGCGAATCAGATGTTGTCCGTTCGAGCGAACCAGCTAATGTTCGTTCAAGCGAACCAGCAGAATTCGTATGAGCGATCCAGAGAATGATAGTTCGAGCGGACCACGTAATGTCCGTTCGAGCGGTTCAGAATATGATCGTTCGAGCGGACCAGATCGTACGTAACAGCGGACCAGAAAAGTGAACCAAGAACTTGCGATGACCGTAAAAGCGAACCACAATTTTTAACCGATTTTTAGTCCAAATAACAATCTGATACTTTCAAGGATTGTACTACTCTTAATTCCGATCACAATGATATGATTTTCGTTCAATTCCGACCGCTAATTCGTTCCAGATCTAAGTTTGAAATTTCTGTCCAAGAACCGATCACATTTTGATAAAATTGAATGAGTTTTACTTTGTTTTAAAGACCGAAACTTATACGGATTATTTAACAGATAATATCGCTCAAAATACTTGACTTTCAACTCATTTTGTCCGATGAAACTTGATTAAACCAAAAATTAAAAGAGAAAGATGAGTAGAAATGAGATAATAGAGCCGAATCAGCTGATGTAGTATGAGCTCCTCGTCCTGAAGCTCTGATACCACTTGTTGGACCGTTCCTTGACCCGAAAAGTCAGTTCGAGTAGCTCAATCTCACATATAAAGGCGGAATCAGAATATGCAAGATTACAACAGCTTGTTCTATCAATTTCCTTTCTTTTTATTGCTTTTCTGATGAGATTTTAACAGAGTTTCGGCTCCAAGCATACACATACATCTATATGAGATCCGCTCAAATGAACCCCCTATATATATACATGGCTGGTTCGCTTATACGACATGACACAAAAGCGGACCAGACACTACCCTATGAGCGAACCAGACCATTGACACATAAGCGGACCAGACACTATCCTATGAGCGAACCAGACCATTTACACATAAGCGAACCTACTCATAAAATACATATTTTGACATTTTTGACCCTCTGTTGACCTATCTTGACCTAAGACTTCATGTAGACGTAGTCAACAGACATTCCATGCATCAACAAAGTACTACAAGATCAAATACAAATAGACCCACTATCTTTGTAAAAGCAACTCATCAGATTTCTGATAATTTAGTATCAGAATCCGAATCTGAATCTTGCAAATCAATCTGTTCTGAATATTCTTTTGACAAACCAAACTTCAGAACAAACAAAAGTGAATGCAGTCAAGAATCTGTAAAAACTCCAGAAGCAGTTCACTCATCTTTTCAAAATTATCCAATCATTCCACCACAAGAGGAACTATCAGAAAATTCTGATAACTCTTGTATGTGTGTTGACATACTGAAGCTTGTTCAACACCATCTTCAAAAGAAAAATGTAAAATCTGTTAATGGCTCAGCATATAACAGAGTTTCTGATGCAAAACGAAGAAGAAATAAAAATAAATTGTTTCAAGTTTCATCAGAAACAGTACCCAAGCATGCCTGGGTACCAAAAACCCTCTAATCATGTCATTTCAGGACCATCATGTGCAGCAGATCTGGTACTGCGACTCAGGAAGCTCCAAGCACATGACTGGGGACAGGAGCTTACTCAGCAACTTTGTTTCAAAGCTGGGTAGAATGTAAAACCTTGGAAATGATGTGACTGGAAGGATCATGGGATATGGATGCATTAAAGGTACGGATGTCTAACCATAAAAGAGAGTAGTCTTTGTTAAAAGGCTTATCACATAATTTGCTTTGGTCTGATAAATCACCAGAAAATCTGTCAAAATTCTGACAACTGCATCAGAATTTCTGATAAGTTATCAAAATTCTGGTGAACCATAAGTAAAAATGCTGATAATCAGAAATATCATAGTTCATTAAAACAAAGTACTGCATGACAACATCCACATTCATATTTCTTATTTAAATTTTGTATTTTGTGTGTTTGTATTTTTTAATTTTTTCCCCATGTTAGTGCTGATAACGTCATTCAAACAGAAAATTTCTGGGAACTCGTTAAAATAGATATTTCTCTCTCCTTCATTTATTACACCCCATCATGTTTAAGAAGGTTGAAGTGACATATTGGTAGGCTACAATGATACATTACCAGAAATTAGCCACCTAGATAAATCAATGCATGTGTAGTGGAGAAGGAACATATCTCTGTTATTTTTTTTCTGTTCTCTGATAATCATTAAAATAACAAAGATTGCGGTGAGGAAAATCCACAAGTTGGTAGCTTCCATTTATAGCAAATATTAAATTTACTATAAATATTCACCACTCTGTGTTAAAATCTGTCTTCTTCACTTCTCTTCTTCATCACATTTTCACTCACACTCACAAAATGAACTCCATCAAAGATGAATGTTTTCCACTTGCTCTTTATCCATATCATAACCTAAGATTGAGGACAAATCTGGAAGGTCCTCAGTGGGAAGGGTGTCAAGTTGTATTCAAGATGCTCATGAACAGCAACTTGAGCTATGCCCTCACTGCTCACATAAGTGTTCATCCAGAGATTCTTCAAATCTTCTGGAAAATGCAACACTATCTGAGTATCAAAACAGGGAGCAAATGACCATCAAGAGTGAGGTGCTAAATCAGCAAATTCTGTTAAATGAAGCCACAATCAGGACTGCTCTTCAACTAAATGATGATAATGACGTTCTGATGTTCACAAGGAATCTGAAGGAAAATGTCTTGAGGGAAATGGGTTATCACACGCCAAATCAACAACGGGCAATCAACAAAAATGGCTTTAAAAAGCCATGGCAATATTTGGTCACCCAGATGGGTGCATGTTTTTCAAAGAAGGTCATCAATCATCATGAAATATCTCTGAAATTGATGGAGCCTATACTAGCACTGGTACTTAAGGTACCTTACAACTTCTCTCATTATCTGATGAGTGATTTTGTAAGTAACATGTGGGTTACCAAGCCATTCTTGACGTATCCTCGTTTTCTAACAAAGATAATTACAAGTCAGTTAGACTTTGCAGGCATTCCTGCAAGTTATCCAAGGGCTGACATGAGACTTCAAGAAAACATGGGTCTCAGTGTGCTTGTACCCACTAACAACAACTCTGGGATGATAACTGATATGTTGTTACTTTTGGAAATGGAACATGGTGAAGGAGTAGATATTGATTAGGTTTTATTTGCTTTGCTTGTACAAGTTTTTTTTTGTCTGTTAATATTTTTGCTTACTAGTCTTCTGGTTTGTGGTTTTGGGAAATAGGTAAAGATAAAATGAACATCATAAATTAAACTCAAAAATTTTCCGATAAAATGGGACAAAATCTGGTTATTCAAAATTTTCTGATAAAGCTTCAATGATAACAAAATGTTTTTAGAAAATATCAGAAAAATCAAAGAAGGTTGATGCTACCAGAAAAACAAATGTAAGTCTTCTGATCTTTCCTTATTCCCTCTCATCTCAAAAAAAGGGGGGGGGGCACTCATAAGTTTAGGGGGAACTCTCAGAAATTTTGATAGAAAGACTGATTATCTCTGTTAACTACATCTCAAAAAGTCAATAGAAGTTAAAACAAAAGGATACATATGGCCAACATAATTTCTAATGATTTTATCAGAATGGGACTTTCTAACTTTTGAAAAAAAAAAAAAGAGGTTACATATGAAGGAAGATAATTGGACCTTTTATCAAATGGGGTCCACAAAGAAGAAAAGGTGTCATAGAACCGATAGTTTTCTCCAATCAAAAATCAGTGCAACACTTTCAAGAAATGACTGAAGAAACTACAAATTGAAGAGTCAAGTTGAAAGGACATAACCACGATTCCATGATAAACAATTTCATTAACGTCTCAACACCCACGATCCAACGGTTATATTTTGAACCAAAAAAACTCAGCATACACGATCTAACGGTTATAAAGACAATTAATGATCTCTTTATCACTATCTCATACCACGATTTATACTCCTTCAACTCCTTCAACTTCATACACCTACAATTCTCTCAATTTTCTCATATCCTAAAAACCCCTGTTTTCTTTCACAAACCAAAAATCCCTAAATTTCAAACCCTAACTCACAGAAACCAAAAATGGCAGAAGTTAACCTCAATATTCCAATTATTCAACATGAAGTACCTTTTGTCGAGGAAGCAGAATTTCTACCAATGAAGGAAAATAATCTGCTAATGAATACAGAGTATTCAGAGTATGATAAAAGATGTCAACTTCTGGTAGAATATCTTGCAAAATGCCCAATCTCAGAAGCACTGACAAAAGAAAGAGAAATACCAGAAAGGATGCTACAGCAATTTGTTTATACTTTTAAAGAAGTTGAAGAAAATCATGTGTCTGCTCATCTATGGGGAAGTGTCTATGTAGAATTAACTCCAGCAAGAGTAAGAGAATGGCTTGGATTGCCTATTCTTGGCAGTTACACTGAAGCCCCAAGCAAAGAAGATTTATTAGATTTCGTCATTGGGCTTGGATACAAGAAAAGAGATGTCAACAAAATTGGAGCAATAAGAAGAAGTGAATTGCCAGCCATCTGGCAAGTGATGATGGAAGTGTTAAACAAATGTCTCACCTCAAAAATAGGAGGAACTGATCAAATCAATCAAGCAATTCTGACAATCATGTTTGGACTCATAAATGGGTTCAAGATTGATTATGGGTCAGAAATCTTTAACCTTCTCAAAAGATCAATCATCACCAGAAATGGAAGAATAACATCTCATCTGCCATATCCAAGGTTAATCTCAATTTTCATTTCTGAAGCATTTAATGAAAGAAACATGGAGATTCCAATCTTAGAAGACATATGGAGATCAAAAACAATGAAGGCCTGGAGTTCAAATCATGGATGGGAATCAGACAAAGATATTCCTGTGTTACCAGAGAGCATGTTATGCTTCATTGCACCAGACTCACAATACATAATACAACATGAAAAACTTCTGACAAAATCAACCTCTCCCACAGAAGAACCAAGCAGAGAAATTGTGAACTGTTCTTCATCAACAGAAAAAGGAGATAATGAGAAGTCCTCACCATCAGAAAATGAGGGTGTAGAAGAAAGAAGAATTCTGGAAAAAGCTAAATTGGAGATAGCCAAATCACCAGAAAACGAAGAAAAGCATGCTGAAAGTCAACAGATTCATGAAGCAGGAATTCATCATGAATTTGAAATCCATCAAACACATGATGCAGGATCACACATTGCTGGAGAAACACACGATGTTGAAATTGAAGCCACTGAGGTCATTCATCATGATGAATCTCACATTGCTGGTACATCTCTTTTAAACACTGTTCTAGTAGAAACTCATAGAGAAGAAACAATATCAGAAAGTTCTGTTAACGTTTCCTACAAAATAGAATACAGAACAACGAATGTTGATCAAGAGGTTACTAGTTCCATAAATCTCAACTCTGAATCAGAAAATGAGGAAGAGGATGAGATCCCAACAGATGGAGATCAGGAAACTGATCAAGGAAATCTGGCTAAAGGTAATTTGTTTACCTCAAAAACTTATGGAGGATCATATATTGATATGATTCAAGGACATAAGGAAACCCAGATTGAAAATAAGTTTTTCATCACTGGTGGAGATAATTCTAGTAAATTCGAAGCTGCACCAAGTGTGTTGGCCAAGAATGACCCTATCATCTCTAAAACAGCAGCAAATGTGTTTGCAGCTGGAATGTTAGAAGGAACATCTGTTGTTCCAATTATCCCTGAGAAACCCATGAACCAAGAAAATCTAGAAGAAATACTGGAAAATGTTTACAAAGTCTGCAAAAGAAATCCAGTAGAAGAAAAACTTGATATGTTGCTGTCAGAAATACAAGGTCAAAAGGCTGAAATGAAGACTTTGTCAGAATCAGTGAAGGAAATGAAGAAACAAACTGAAGAAAACACTGAAGCACTAAAGTCTCTTCAAAGGATGAAAGAAAAGGCACCAGAATCCAACATCTCTGCATCAGAAATCCAAACGATTCTCACAGAAATAGAAAAAATCAAAGCACAAGTTGCAAAAGTGATTGAATCAAGGCAGTCAAGTAGTACAAACAGAGTTTTGGAAGAAGTTACCATACTAAGGGCAAGTAATAATAGTATCACAGATGCCCTTGAGAAGCTGTCAAAAGAATGTGCAGAAATTCAAACAAAAGCTCAAACTGAATTCACAAATATTCAGAAAAACATACACAGCAACTCAAAACAGGTAAAAGAAGTGCAACAACTGGTAGAGAAGATGCAATTCAATATTGCAAAACTAGCCAAAGTGAATCCACAAGAACTCATGAAAGAAATTCCTGCTGAAAGCTCACATCAAGAAGCTCCAAAGTCAACTCCTCAACAATCATCAATCTCACCAATCACAAAAGCTGGAACCACAGTGATGGGTCCTCCTCTGAATGTTCCAAAAGACGAAATTCTGAAAAGCAATAAGTAAGTATATGAATAAACAAATTATGAATGAATGGGAACAAGAAGGAGAGTCAGCAACAAAATCAAAGACTGTTAAGAGAAAGATCTCTGAAACCAAGTCTATCATGGTTAAAGAGATTGCACGAGATGTAATGATATTTCATGAGACCAATCTGGTGAGTTACTATCTAACAAAAGAAGATAAAGCTCCAAGATCACTATCTCCTACCAGACTGGCCTTAAGAGAAGAAAGAATAAAAAGAGGGCCAAACAGCATTCACAAACAAAATTGGAATCCAGTAAAAAGAATTCTAAACGTAAGTGAAGTAAAGAGTGCAATTGATGATATTGGAGGAACTCATGTGCAAAACAGATACACACTTCAGAGGGAGAATGGAGAAGAACAAAAGGTGACTGATGAAGAAATTCCTGACCAGTTGCATCCTTTAGACATTCTGTTTATGAAGGATCATTATGAAAAGGAAAAGAAAAATAATCAAGAAGTCAGAAGAGCATTAAATGGCATATCAAAGGCTGGAATACTGCTGTTTGAAAGAATAGCTTTTACAGACTTTGATTTATGCATAAATTTTGAGCATGTACACAACAAAAAGGTATATGTCAGATCACCAAAGACAAAAGTTCCTTCAGATATAGTAGAAGATGCAAGATCTAGAGACATCATCATACTGACAAACGCAAATAAAGAACAAGATTATGGTGTAATCTTCAGAGATCAGGATGATAACAAAGCTATGTTCAGAAGTGTTGACATCTGCAAGTACTCAAATCAAACTCTGAGGTATATCTTGAAAACCATGAACAAAAGACAAGAACATCTTCAGAAGATAGAAAAGAACATGGAGGGAAGCAGAAAAGAAATTGAGCAGATGATTGAAGAATGGATTCAAGCAAGAGAATGGTATAAAGACATGTATGTCAGCTGCAACAAATATATCTCCTACAAAAAGAAGCTAAAGACAGGAGATACGCATAAGAGAGTGAAACTTAACTAAAAGAACTATTTACTTAACATCTCATCTTTTATGTAATTTGTTTTTACTTCAGTAACTGGTTTATATTTTCAAGTATTATATTTCCACTGTTTGGAAATTTTTCAGTTTATGAGGTAGTTCATTTTCTTACAATACTTAGGGGGAAACTGTTAGGAAACTTTATTAGTAAGTATTGAAGAAAAACACAATCAACTGTATCTATGAAGAGATCACAGTCCTGAAGATCACGAACTAGAAAAAGAAGATTAGATGGGATAACCGGAATACATAGCATCTACTTCAAAGAATCACAAGTTGATCAAGAGCTGAATTGGATTATCAGAATAGGTCATTTCTGATGGAACTTATGATATTTCTGATGAAATATCATCAGTATCTGACGATTCTGATCATCAAGGAATTTCTGATGATTTGTTCATCAGAATTTCTGATGAAGTGGTTTATCAGAATTTCTGATGAAACAACCCACTTATCTGAAATTGGCTCTGTCCTGCCACACTTACCGAAGCAAGTTGACATTAAATGATATCATGATGAAAAAGGCAACTTGAACGTTGGAATCAATGAATATGTCAATTGGCTACTTTTTGCAGGAATTATTGTATGAATAAACTATTGTTTATTCATACAAGCCGTCTATAAATAGAAGGCTAAACCAGGAGAAGCAAAGTGAGTTTGAAGCTTAGCATTCACACATACACCTAAACTCCATTGCTCTCTCCCCCACAGAATTCAAGATTCGTTTGTATTAGATAATAATCTTTCAATAACCTTGTAAACCATTTTGTTTCAAAGTGATATAAACTTGATAATTCTGTAGGTCTTGTTTCTTGAAAGTCTGATTTCCATTTCCGCACATCTTTTTCACATCTACTGAAATCACTTGCCATATTACGTGAAAAGAAGTTGTTTTGAGCCTGAACTGGGTCTAACATTCTTCAAAATCAATAAGAACGTACCCCACTCTTCTTGTGGTAGTGCGTCAGCCAACTTATCAACCCACTCTTCGTCTGTTTTATCTATATTCAAACGTTTCATCTCCACTACCAAGTGACAATACCTCTCAATCAACTCTTTCGTTGATTCTCCACTGATAGCAGTAAATATGTCGAATTCTATTTTCAGAAGCGCCTTTTTGCTTTTGATCATTGCAGCACTCCCAAGAAATTTGATTTTAAGAGAGTTCCAAATAGATTGCGTGTCACCCTGATGCTGTAACAATACCAAAATTTCTTCCTTGATTGCCTGTTGCAATATACTGACCAACTTCTTCTCGGCTTTAAAGTTTTCTTGTTCAGCCGGAGTTAACGTGTTAAGTGTTTTCGGAAGACCAGCATCATTCGTAGGAACTACATATTTAGTTTCAACTTTCAGCCAGCTTTTGAGGTGATTCGCCTAAACCCACGTGCGAAATCTATCCTGCCACCCCGAATAATCTTTAATGTTGAGCAGTTTCGGTGGTTTTTGCATGGTTCCTAGCTCGTTCTCCATATTCACATTCTGGGTTATACTTGATGGAGTTTGAACAGTCATACATCCTCCGGAAAATGCATTGTAAAACTCTTTATTGTCCATTTTTATACTTTGAAAAAAATGTTTTGAAAAATTTTTAAGTTTTGAAAATTTTCAATTTCAAGTGGCCTGGACTTCAAATGACTGAATTTCAAACGACCTGGATGTTTCAAACGATCTGGATGTTTCAAATGACCTGGACTGTCAATCCGTGTGAAGTGACAAATACTTGTTAAACGAAATTTCAACTCGTGCGGACTGATGAGTTCACACGATCTAGACACTCAAGTCGTGCGATCTGATCACACTTTTTGAAAATTTCACACGAACTGGTCCAATCCGTGTGATCTGAACAAGATTTTCATATGATTTGACAAAAATTCAAACAATCTGATCAATTTCACACGATTTGAGCATCATTTTCACACGATTTGGACAGTTTCACCTCGTTTGAAGTATTAGTTTATCAAAATTTCAAGTTTTTGACATTTTTGGATCAGTTTTAGTTCGATTTATGGTCTGTAACTTTGTACGGATGTTTAAAATGATGTTTTACACATAATATCCAAAATTCAGTCCATTTTGTCCTTGAATTTGTCTAAAAATCCAAGAAAGAGTAGAAGTATGAAGTTCTAAACCCTTCAAAACACTGATATCAACAGATTTGACTCATCCTGAGCTCTGATACCACTTGTAGGATCGATGAATCATCCAAACGAGTCAATCAGAGTCAGATCTAGTTTCTAGAAAGGCGGAATCAGACTAGAAACCGTCAATCAGTGTTAGAATAGGAGTAGAAGAGTAGAAAGTCACTTTAAACACGTACTTCATTCATATAAAACGTTTTGGTACAGAGAGAATCTGACAGCACTTCGTTACAAAATTCTCCAGAAAGTTACAAATGAAGAACACTACTTGCCTATTTATAGGCTTGCCAGACCTCACGAAACATTTCATGCTTTCTGGCCATTTCATGCTTTCTCGCCATTTCATGAACTGAGGTTTCCACCTCATACGACCTGACCTATCAGGTCGTGCGATCTGGTTAATACTCATAAACTTAACATTTCAATCCACCAAGCTAGCCCATCTCATACATTCGACACGACATAGACTGATGATGCAGGCGATAGACATTATGCATCAACACAAGTCAGGCACTTAACTAAATGTGTGGCCATAACACATTTTGAACGCTGTCTTTGGCACATCTTCAGTTCTAAACTTGAGTTGATGGTACCCTGATCTCAAATCGACGTTCGAGAAGAAGTATGCCCCTTGGAGTTGGTCAAATAAGTCATCGATCCTGGGCAAAGGATAACGATTCTTGATCGTTACCTTATTTAGCTCATGGTAATCAATGCATAAATGCATTGATCCATCCTTCTTCTTCACAAACAGTATAGGAGCTCCCTAAGGCGAAGAGCTGGGTTTTATGAAACCCTTTTCCAGTAAGTCATCCAATTGAGTTCTGAGCTCTTTCATTTCAGTAGGCGCTAGATGATAAGGAGCTCGTGCAATTGGTGCAGATCCTAGCAGAATGTCTATCCTGAACTCAACTTGCCTCTCAGGAGGTAATCCAGGTAATTCATCAGGAAAGACATTAGGATACTCGCAAATAATTGGAATATCTTCAATCTTGGGCTTTGGATCATCAACAGTCACTTGTGCCATGTAGATGACACATCCGCTCTTCAGACATTTCGATGCCTTGAGAATAGACACATTGTTGGGCAAACCATATTGTGTATCTCCTTGAATAGTGACAGACTCACCAGAAGGGGTTTTGATGTTAACTAGCTTTTTATCGCAGGCAATGTCACAGCCCCAAAATACCACATGCGGAATCACCGCAGGGCGTGTGACGTACCAGGATCCAAGCCACCAATCATGTTGAACTCATAACAATTATTCCAAATAAAACTTTCATTTATTATTGATAGAAGTGTTACAAAACATTATTTAACGTTCAGCGGAAGCTTAATACATTAATTAAGAAATTCATAAACCAAGTGGGGGAAAGCCATTAGATTCGTCTCGCGTTTCCATGTATCTCGACCCATGACCACTCCAGCATCCCAGACAACAAGTTCAAACAATATGCACCTAAAGTCCTGCAAGGCATGTAACAACGAGTCAACAATAAAGTTGAGCGAGTTCATAGTTGGTTGTCCATTTTAAAGTTGTTCCAAAAACCACGAGTTCATTC
>JARYGA010002044.1:0-38145 GCA_030545235.1 Helianthus tuberosus
AAAGCAGTAAACAAATATTTACAGACATTCTTTTTGCGAGTTTCGAGGGTAAGAGAATCATATCAGTGTATGGTCACGCCAAAACGCTCTTTTTGTTCAATTAGTTAACATTTAGATAAGCATCCTATAACAATTATCGGTATTGTTGTCCACATAAGCTCAACTTATCAGATGTAATCATGGCGAGGGGATACGATTAGTGTATGATTTATACTTACCGACCGGTGTTCATCCACACACGACACATTCCCGTATCAAGGTATGCACTAGAGTTCATCTAACCGGTGAGTATGCCGTTTATCATCTGTTGAACCATATAAAAATGTGAGAAACTCACTTATTTTGATTGAAAACAAGCCCTATGTGATAGAATCACTTATTGATGAGGAACTTGATTTTTAGATGCATGAGGGCACAGGAGCAAGTTCGTGAACAGATCAGTACAAACGTACAGCAAAGAGACGAACTTGACTCCCAAATAAATGTGATATATTATCACTTATTTTGTGTGGACATGTGATTGTTGATCAATTATTGAGGTCGTATGCAATATGTACACGTATGTATAGTATCATGGAAGATCTAGACTTCGTCTACGTTATTTTTTGGTTTGATACAACCATGATACCCAGATAATAAACAGCATAAAGACCACATATCTCTGAACCTCGGCAATCTCTAAAACGAAATTTCGGTACTAAGACCATATGCCAATGAGTGGTTCCCACCTGGTCTTCAGTCAATTTAAGTTTATATCACCCTGCACACTTTAAAATGATTGTGAGCCTACCGATACATCGTTAGTAAAGCTACTTATCATTTTTCAATTTTTCTTTTTCTTTAAAGAAGTTTCGATAGACCACTGATTTACTATCATTTTCTCTTTTTCTCGCAAGGAAATTCATTTTTGTTTTTCTATTGTTTTTGGGTTTTTGACATTTTTTGATGTTTTTGAATTTTTCAAGCTTGGATTTACTCCCAATAAAATCAAGAAACTAAGATAAATTTAAAAGACACAAAGATATTTACAAAAAGGATTTCCCGGTGTCGGTTAACTCATGTTTTACCTCAATGTCGTTTACCAAAATTAATTTTGAATTGAAATGATTTATCGATTTTTTGAAAAAAATGAGTTGGCACGTCGGTAAGCAGTGTGGACCATGACAACCTTGACGAGTTTCATAGTAAAACAATCACGTGTGAGGTGATATTCGAGTTCAACATGTCTAGCCAAAGAGTGTTGTACGAGATGATAATAATTCATAAAGCAGCTTAAATATCGATAAGTATAGGAGAGATTAGAAATTTAAAACCGTATCCTGCAACTGTTTCATGCATTGCAAGGAATCTGAGTGCTCTACCAAACTGGTTATCCACCCGGTGTGGATTTCAAAGTCGATTTTGTAGCTACCGAAAAATCTCTTCACAGCAACAAGATCATAAACCTCTGGGTCCGGCTGGTCTTCCACATTGTACCAGCGAAGGTCTTTGTCTTTCTCTTTCAGAAGTAGTGTGCGGTTGTTCAATCCACACCAAGGCATCCCCATACCCGGTTGGTTTTATTCAATCAAACCGCGAAGAAATGTACACTGCACGTTCATCTTGTTGATTTTAAACTTCAGACGTGCTGTAGGTGCGTACATTTTGATTGAATCTACCCCGGTGACCCGATTAAAGCCTTTAACAATCAAACTTTGGTATGATTTCCATTTTGTCGAAGGTTTTCAATTTCTTTCAACAGACAATTCTGTCTTCTTTTCTTTTTCTCTCCATCAAAGGCAACAATTTCTTTGTAGCCGATCTTGTGCATGGACACTCCACTATCAACAATCCGATGACTATCGATAGTTCCTCCCGGAACATCCTGCACACTCACTCAGAGATTAGTTGGAGAGGGGGACCCAAGCCTTCATAGACTTAGGTTGCCCCTGAGAATCAAGAAATATAATTTCAATTTCTTGAAGGTCCTTAAATTGCAAGCCTCCTCCTGAATCCTCACCTTTTTTCGGTTTCCAAGCTTGTTTCCATTTACCGGATTGTATATCATTTACAGATTTAGAAATCTCCGGTTTTAACGTTTGTGACAAAATTGGTTTCCTTTTAACAGTTTCTGGTTTTAAAGTCTTTTCGGTCACCTTCACATTTTGACGTCGTTGTTTTGTCTCCTGTACTTTAATAGTGCGTTTGTCAGGTTTTGGTGACACAGGACGACGTTGTTGGTGACCTTGTTCAGAAGGGGCTCTTTCTACAAAATTTCGTTTCGAAGAGTTTGTGCAATTTCTGATAATGTGGCCAAACTCCCCGCATTGAAAGCATGATCTCCTTTCAACAAAATTAGGAGATTCTGTTCGATGACCTGACGTTGAATATGTAGACCCCAAGGTACTAGCTTCACACCCGTTTGTGTGTTGGGTGTAATTGTTATCACTATTACGTTTCAAAATGTTGACTTTTTGAACAAAATTGGTATTTGACTTATTTTCAAAAGTCTCCACTTTATCAGTACCATTGGAGGCCACAAATTTAACGTCTTTGCATTTCTTCTTGTAACGAGCTCCTTTTGTTTCAACCTTTGGTTGTGAAACCTTAAGCTTTTGAGCTCGTTGTTGTCGTTTACCCTTAAAGGCGACAAGTTGTTGCTTAGTCGGTAATTTTTTATTTCCAATTTTTCTTCTAACTTTAGCTTTTGGAATAGGATCACATTGAGTTACAGAAAAACTCGGGATCGCTTTACCCAAAAACATAGTTGTAATATCTTCAAACACTTTGTCAATCAAAGATTGATTGACATTTTTTATTGGAAAATCTTGGTTTGAATAAATTTTACCATCACCGACCAAAGTGTACAACACGTTATCACTTTTAACTGTAGACACTGTCTAAGTGATAGGATCTATCTCTTGTTTTGCACCAGTTGATGGCACAACAGGAGTAGGAGGATCACATAAAATGTGATTCTCAAAAGGCACTTCTACTCCTTTTCTATCGTCAAGAGATTTATCCTCATCAATCAAATCTGATTCATCATCCGAAGAATCATAATCCTCAACGGTTGGAGGACTTTGATTTGAAGCACATGATGAATTTTCCTTGCTATCAGATGAGCCCTTCGATGAATTGTCCGTTTTGAACCCTAAGCCAGTTGTAACTTCCTCATAATCAAGAGGTACAGTTGGCTCAAAACGCGGCATTTCCTCCTCATAGGGCATCTTGGTATAGTTGTGTCTTAAAGGAGGCGGACACGACTTATACCCAATGCCTTTAACATTACCCTTTAGTTGTTGAACATCAATGATGTGATCAAGCACATATCCGGAGTTTGAGTAACTCTCCATTTTGAGCTTGATCGCTTCATGTTCACATTTCGCCTCGGCTAGCTCTTTCTTTGTTTCCTCAATGATATTAATGTAGTTACTAATACCAATTTGTTTGTTGAAAACAGTTTTTGTTAATTCGGGAACGCTTTTCTTGAGTGTTTCAATTACCGATTTAAAGTCCTTTTCATTTCTAGCTAAAGCCATATTTGCCTCTTTGCATTTTGACAGTTCAATAACCAAACTTTGATTGTGACTATGAACCGTTTCAGATTCATGTTTCAATTCAGCACATTTATGTTTCATATCAGCACAATCACTACATATGCTAGGAGTTTCATGTCGTACCTGACTTGTAGAAGCTGTGACATTAGCCGTAGTGTCATTCTGGCAAGAGAAAGATCAATCTACAGATAGGAACTTTTCCAAGTCATTCGATGCAGCAACAACTTTCTTAATCAAGTCAGATTTTTGACATTTCATCTCCTTGGAATCATTCGACAAACTATCAGCTTCAGAATCCATTCCCTCCTTCACATCCGATTCTGAACTGTAATCACTCAGACCTGAGCCATCTTCATCAGTACCGCCACTATATCCTGAACTGTCATCATTTCCTGAAGATTCACCATCATTGACATTCTTGACAATTTCAGCATAAAACGTAGTTCCTCCTTGATCTCCACCTCCATATTGTACAGACCCATCACACCTTTCATCAGTTTGATTTGAGTTGGAAGTGGATCTACTTGTTTGATTTCCGAAAGGATTTTGGTTGGCTTTTTGAGGTTGGCCTTGAGGTGTAACACATAGAGGTTGAAGTGGAGTAGCCGCTAATTTAATACGGAAGTAGTCACTTGTAGTGAATATGGGTTGAGGTGTAGCAACTAGTGGTGGCGGAAGATAAGCACTTGGATCAAATTGAGGTTGAGTAGTGGAAACTTGTGATGGTTTTGGAATATAGGCATTAGGATCGAAAACCGGAGGAGGAACTGATTGTGGAAACGGAAACGGAAACGAACTTGACATTGGATTGTTATTTGTGAGTAATTACTCGAAAAACCAACTAAAACAAGTTTGATATGATTGTAAACCTTCTGTGAAATTTTTTTTTACAAGTTTCTCGTCGAAACTCTGGTCTTGCCGAAACCTGTTTGACAAAACAATCTACTCAACGAAACCCTTGTGATTACGATACCTGTTATGACCAAAATTGATAACGTCGAAACTTGATATCGTCTTCAACTATTTTAGCTCAAACTAACTTTCCGTCCAAATTCACTTTGAAATAACTTGTGATCCAATATCATTTTTTTAAAGAAGCCCACCAGAAATAATATTTATGAAGGATGATTAGAGGTTCACTCCACTAATATGAATGAAAACAACTTAACACTGACCCAAGAGTAAATTAAATCCACTTTAAATTTGTTGAGGCCCACCACTTAGTGAGATATAATCCAAAAATCAGCCCAAGTTAACAACATCTTGCATGTTTGACTTTGCCTGTTGTGGCTTATAAAAATCAACTTGATAAAACACTTTGTTGAGGCCCACCACTTACGAATTATCTCCACTTTGTAACACACTTATAAAAATCAAATTATGTCCACTTTGTTGCATGTTTGACGAAGATTATGATGAGTGACGAAGACTGTGAGGGGTGACGAAGACTAAATGTGGTTTGTGTGTTTGACGAAATCACATGTTGACTAATAATGGTTGATGAAATCAGATTGATTATGCGACGAACACTCAATGGGCGACGAAATCGATAGGTGACGAAGACTCCTTTTGACTACGACGAAATCTGATTAACTTTGGCGAAACATTGAATGATGACGAAAATCAAGTGGGTGACGAAATCTTGTTGTGTGTGTGAGACGAAACCAAAAAAAAAAAAAACTGAAGCACTGTTATGTGTGATAACCTATGCGATGAAACCTTGTTGTTTCAGGGAGTTTCGTCAATCAAAAGATAAGATCAGGAAGGAGTTGGTGAGTTTGGTGAGATTTTTCAAAGAGAAATCTTATCTCTTATCTCTTCTGCCACATGGACACAATTTTCAAACTTCACACCATGTTTATCTTACCAAGCGGTATGGTGTTACAATATTTTAATCAATATTATTTTAACTTTAAAATTTTAAAATCAGCAACAACTTATACAGTACTTCACATAAGATCAAAAAAATGGAAAATATGAAGCACATATATGAACCTGTTAAAGATCTGATGAACTTGATAAATTTCCGAACACAATTTTGCTTAATCTTTCAATAAAAAACAAACTCTAAACATGCACACATGTAATGTAACAAGGTTTTCAATAAAACTATAGAAGAACAACACCTTAAACATGGATTTTAAAGCTTTTTTTTTAGAAAATATATAAACTCTTCAAGAACAAAAACTGAAAAATCCCAAGAACACGCTTGTTTCAAACAACACAATTTTTGGTTTAAAACAAGGAAAAGAGCCAAGGCTCTGATACCACTTGTAAGTCCGTTTTTCTCGGAGGATCCGATACGTAACATATCCTTGTTTATCACAAACACAATCATGGGTGCGAAATCCCCATGACGCTGCAAACCAAACACAATGTAGAACACACAAGCGTAACCAAAGATTAAATATCTATTGATTAGGGATGAGTACAACCACAAACCTATACAAACAATGTTTACAGACTCTCACTAAGTATCTCTGTGCTCACTCATAGAGTTTCACAGTGGTCTCATTACTAAACTGATAAACAACTGAGCTATTTATACTGACCAACGGCGAAAACCCTTTGGACGAAAACCATGTGTGACGAAATCAGGGATTTCACCACACACATATAATGACAAAAACTGTGGATTTCGCCATATATGAGTTTGACGAAAACAAGAGTTTTCGTCATGCATGGCATATGAAAAATTCTCATTGACATCATGATGACATCACTAAGGTGATGTCATGGTGATGTGTCGACGGGAAAGGTCACGGCTCTCTGTGCTTCGCGTGTCGAACTTTGGGGCGCACGACGGAGGATAGTCGCTACGTCGGGCTTGAGCCGAACCTAACCGCGTCGAACTGAGCCGAGTCAAACCGAGTCGAGTCGCGTCCACATAAAGTGTACCTACAGAACCACATTGCATAAACTCAGAGGATTATACTAACATGTAATATGGTCCTAATGGAACCCTAAGGCATTTCTAAAACAAGCTAAATCGGGTCAGAACTGAAACTCAAAGCAAAAGTCTTCTTTTACGACTTTCAGTTGCGAACCGAACCTAAATTCGGAATTGTCGAGTTGAACATGCTTAGACATGTTCTTACATTATTTATGAAGTTATTTTAGTGTTAAAACAGGTTCCATAACTTCTACATTACTAGTTATGAATTTATTTGCAAAAATAGCTTCTGTTGACTTTTTAATATAAAGTTTGACCCGACAATTGACCAAGTTAGAATGATGATCAGGGGGTGCCCTATTAAGAACTTATTACCCACATAATTACCAACTCATAGCCACTTTTAATTTGAATAATGGCTGGACCAGTAGTGATTAATCACTAAGTCAAAGCTTAATTACGACGGCTTTGACTTTTGGTCATTAGACTAATAAAACATGAACTAGGAAGGCTAAGAATGCTTACTAAGGCTCTTAGCACGAATTAGGAGCTGAGGGAAACTTGCTTGAAGTCCAGGGAGCTCCAGAGAGTGAGTTAGGATGATTTTTGTGAATGAGCACATGAAGTAGCAAACAAGAAGCTCTTATATAGCCAAAATTAATTCACAAGATCACTCCACACAAGTCTACAAATGTTTTCTGATGATTCCAGGTGTCCCTATGCATGAAAAATTGTTGGCTCAGTCCCTAGAATCGAAAACAAGGCATGCAAAGGCGGTGCAACAGGCTGTACAGGCATCTGTCCCTTTTTTTCTGCACTTTGCAGTCTTACGCGGACCGCGTAAGATTTGTCTCATGGCCTACGCGGCCCGCGTGGAGGTCAGATCCGGTCACCAAGTTTCAAATATTGCAATTTTGGTCCCTGGTCCTTCAAAACTTGATTTAACTTGCGTTTATTGCACTTTTAACCCCCAAACTTGAGTTTTAAGGGTCTTAAGTCTTTAAACATTTAACAATAAGCCTTCACTTAGTTACGAGGTCACCCGAATGGTCTTGAAATGCAATATTAACGCATTTAACCCTTATTACTTGTAATTAATACTTTGATTATTTGTATGCGCCGAAACTCCACGAATTTAATATCCGTTATTCTTGGGATCAAAATAGATTATTACAATGTTTTTGGGATCCTTAAAAGGTCACTTAGAGGTTACTTTCAATATGTTGACACTTTTAACCCCTATGTTTCATAAGATCCTTAATTTAAGCACAAACGACTTCCATTGTTCGAAAATTTTTTCGTTAAAGAATACGAACGTCGTGTGAGGTCAATCAGAGGCACAAGAATGGCATGTTGACACTTTGGATCCCTTTATTAACATATTTACATCGTTTGACAATTTTTAGTCCCTCCAGGTCAATTCCTTACACGTTTAAGGTTCATGACACGTGTCTTCATTATATTGGTCGTGATTTTACGAGATGTTACATCCTCACCCCCTTAAAAGAAATATCGACCTCGAGATTTACTAAAATAAATGAGGGTACTTTTGTTTCATTGTGGACTCACCCTCCCACGTGTACTCGGGACCTCTACGGGCATCCCATTTAACCTTCACGATCGGTACATGCATGTTTCGAAGCTTTTTAACCTGTCGATCCTCAATCGACAAAGGCTTTTCAACAAATTTTAAGCGCTCATCAATATGCACATCCTTATGTGACATGGCTAGTGATTCATCAGCTAGACACTTCTTCAGATTGCAGATGTGGAACACATTATGAATTCCACTGAGCTCTTCAGGCAGGTTTAACTTGTAAGCCACTGTTCTGACACATTCGATGATCTCGAACGGTCCTATGTATCTTGGGCTTAACTTGCCATTCTTGCTAAAACACATTACCCCTTTTCAAGGGTGATACCTTAAGTAACACTTTCTCACCTACCTTGAATTTTAGAGGTTTACGCCTTTTATCTGCGTAGCATTTCTGCCTATCCCTGGCAGCTTTGGGACGATCACGTATCTGCACAATCTTATCTGTCGTCTCGAGGACTATATTAGGTCCTGTCAGTTGGACATCTCCAACTTCTGCCCAACAAACGGGCGTCCTGCACTTTCTTCCATACAATGCTTCAAAAGGTACAGCTTGAATACTCGAATGATAGCTTTTATTGTACGAAAATTCGATCAATGGAAGATGATCATCCCAACTTCCACCGAAATCAATAACACAAGCTCGTAGCATATCTTCAAGTGTTTGTATCGTGCGTTCGCTCTGACCATCCGTTTGAGGATGATATGCAGTGCTGAAATTCAATCGAGTACCTAACGATTGCTGAAAACTTTTCCAAAAGTGCGATGTGTATCTTGTATCTCTATCAGAGATAATAGACCCTGGTACTCCGTGAAGAGATACAATCTCATCCACGTACAGCTGAGCTAACTTGTCGGAGCTGTGTGTTTCTTTAATGGGTAAGAAGTGAGCTGACTTAGTCAACTTGTCGACTATAACCCAAATTGTATCATTCCCTCACTTCGTTTTTGGTAACTTAGTGATGAAATCCAATGTTACCATTTCCCACTTCCAAGTGGGAAGTTCAGGCTGTTGCAGCAAACCTGACAGTTTCTAATGCTCTGCTTTAACTTGCGTACATTTCAGACATTTAGCCACATAAGTGGCTATAGATTTCTTCAATCCTATCCACCAGTAATTTGCCTTTAAATCCTGGTACATCTTATCACTACCAGGATGGACAGAATATTTGGAGCTATGGGCTTCTTGAAGAATCACATCTCGAAGTCCCCCATAAATTGGAACCCATATTCGTCCATTCAATCTTAGGATTCCATCCTTGCCATACGACAATTGTTCAGCAGTTACGCCTAATTTTTCATTCGGATAGTTAGCTTCTAACACAGCTTTCTTCTGAGCGGCTAACAATCTTTCACTCAAACTATTCTTTAATTCAATGCTCTTGGCATTGATTCTAATGGGCTTAACCCTTTCCTTTCTACTCAAGGCATCGGCGACTACATTCGCCTTGCCTGGATGGTATCGGATTTCACAATCATAATCATTCAGCGTTTCCATCCAGCGACGTTGTCTCATGTTAAGATCCTTCTGGTTAAACAGATGCTGAAGGCTCTTATGATAAGAATAAATCACACACTTGGTACCATATAAATAATGCCTCCAAAGTTTGAGCGCAAATACAACGGCACCCAATTCCAAGTCATGGGTGGTGTAATTCTTTTCATGCACCTTTAATTGTCGGGAAGCATAGGCAATAACTTTGCCTTTCTGCATAAGCACACATCCTAAACCTTTGAGCGATGCGTTATAATAAACCACAAATTCTTCAATTCCTTCAGGCAAGGTCAATACAGGGGCATTGCTTAACTTTTGTTTAAGAATATTAAAGGATTCTTATTGCTTAGGACCCCAATCAAACTTGATATTCTTGCGAGTTAATGATGTTAGGGGTGCTGCAATCCTTGAGAAATTCTCAATAAAACGCCTATAATATCCTGCCAGGCCCAAGAAGCTGCGAATCTCTGTGGGCGCCTTTGGTTTTTACCAATTGGTGATAGCTTCAATCTTTGCGGGATCCACCTGGATACCACGCTCGCTAACCACATGTCCAAGAAATTGGACTTCACGAAGCCAAAACTCACATTTTGAAAACTTGGCGTAGAGCTTCTCTTGCTGAAGAAGTTTAAGAATACAACGAAGATGTTTCTCATGATCAGCCTGATTCTTCGAATAAATAAGAATGTCATCAATGAAGACAATGACAAACTTGTCCAAGTAGGGTTTACAAACGCAATTCATGAGGTCCATGAAAGCTGCTGGTGCATTAGTGAGCCTGGACGGCATCACCAAGAACTCGGAATGACCATAACGAGTTATGAATGCAGTCTTATGCACATCTTCATCTCTAACCTTCAGTTGATGGTAGCCTGACCTCAAATCAATCTTGGAGAAGTAGCTTGCTCCTTGAAGCTGATCGAACAGATCGTCGATCCTGGGCAATGGATATCTGTTCTTGATTGTGACCTTGTTTAGCTCACGATAATCGATGCATAGACGCATCGATCCATCTTTCTTTTTCACAAACAGAATCGGTGCTCCCCAAGGAGATGAGCTAGGTCTAATAATACCTTTTGCCAACAAATCGTCCAACTGAGTCCTCAACTCTTTCATTTCAAATGGTGCCAACCGATAAGGTGTTCTTGCAACAGGTGCTGCTCCAGGAATAATGTCAATTATGAACTCTACTTTCCTATCTGGGGGTAAACCAGGTAGTTCTTCTGGGAATACTTCTGGATATTCAGAAATATTGGGGATGTCTTCAATTTTGGGCTTTGGTTCTGTGACACCCATGATGAAACCAGGTACACCCTAAACGGTCCAAAACTGTAAAGCACACTTAATATTTTAATTGCGCAAAAACCCTAAAAACATGTGTGACTTATATGCTTGATTAAATGATATCTGTTATGTCTCGGGGGAATTCGAGAACACGTTATAAGTGACATGACACTAATAAGGACCCATTGTGTGAAGTCGGTGTCATTAGACTTTAAACACGTGTTAAACCGGAGCTTTCCGTTTAACAGTGCACTAAACCTTTGATGTTGATTATTAGGTTATCCGTAGCATTATTTATTTAAGATTCCGAGTTGCAGGAACATCTTAATTTTGTGCCAAAGACTGTGACATAAGGTTTGAGGCCAGTCAGAGATCGGGCACGCAAATCGATGCAGCTTCCCAGTTAGGGAAACGCTTTTGTTTCAGGAATAACATAAGGCAATCAAAAGTGCAAGGAACGATCGAACAAGCTTAAAAACACTTAAACCACTCTAATACGATTCTTTTATGATTAAAACGTAACTGGGTTCGGATTTCAAGACGGTTATGCATGATTTTTAAAACCGAGTCTTTTGACACTAAGTACGCGTAAAACGAAGTCCTTCACGTAAATCGCGAACTCGTCTGGGACCCGTAAACCAACCTAAACACTCGTTTTAATGTTCTTTTTCCTTTTTATATTGTTTTTATCTTCATTTTCCTTTTATTTAACACAAAAATTCGGGTCTCCTTCAAGAACCGTCAGCTGATCCTTCCATAAACCAACCTAAATCAAAGGTATCAACTTGAATTCATAAGGTTTTAAGCATGATTTCTTGGTTAAACATGGTTTAGGTCATGAAACCCCTTTTTATCCATGAATTTTGGAGATTTAAACAAGTTTAGGGGATGAATATGAACACCGTATGAATACCCTGGTGTTATATGGCAGCCATGGTTATAAATCTTTGGGTTTTGATACCCTAACCAACACTTATTCGACAAAAATCGCCTAACTATTCGATTAACCAAAAAACAATGAATCAAAGCTTGATTGATCTAAGTTCTAGCATATTTGGATTTTATTTGATGTGTAGGTACTAAATATAGCCCACACATACTTCTGGACTCACAAGGAACGCTCGGAATCGAAAGGTATATGACCCGAAACTTGAATCTAGACTAGGCAGAATATTGTTCGGACTATAACTTAGTCCGTGATACATGGATTGAGCTGAAATATGGTATGGGGATGAAGGGTAGTGTCAGAAAAGCCGACGTAAAGTTTTAGAATTTTTGGAATTTTCTACGATATTTGGTGAAATTTTGACTATTTTACAAAAAGAATTCTTGAAAAAATACGAAACCGATTCAATAAATCACCAAATTTTCCAGAGAAACTAAGGAACATATGAATAATTCTTTGAGAAAATTCGGAGTCCATTGGTTGAGTTTTGCTTTGGATTAAAAATCCGTGTTTTTGAGAATTTTCGGTAGCCAGAAATGCACAGAAACAAAATTAGAAAAATCTTAAAATTTTTTGAGATGTTTCTGAAAACATAAGGGATGTCCAGGAATTGTTTGGGAATTTTTGGATTATTGATGGTCATTAATGTTAATTATGTAGTTAAATATGGTTTTATTAATATTTTATTTAGACAAGTAAAATGCGAAAATAAATTCTCAGAAATTTTTCCCATGTTTTACAGATTTTTAGTGAGTTATATAAAACTTTTCAGAATTTTATTCAAATTATAGACAAAATGGGAATATTTGGGACTAAAAATGGGTTATTTTAAATCAATTTCGGCAGTTTACCGTGTAACGAACCTGCCGAAACTGGGAACTGACCCAACCCGAAAAATACTATAATTGAAACACGGGAAGTATTCCGGGAGATTCCAGGGCAGATTGGACACTCGGGGTGTGTCCAATACCATTTCGGGAAATCCCCGACGGTGGAAACGGAAACTAAAAATTTGGCAACCTGGACTCCCCAAACTCCCTTAATGAAAAAATAATCATTCTTAAATAACAACGTGTTGGCACTAATGGTATTTCCGTACCATTATCTGAACACATTAAACTACTGACATTGACTGGCACGCGAACTGGTGCCCGGAAGCCAAACTGAAAACTAATACTACCCAGACCTCCATCACCATACCCGTGTCCTATATACTCAATCCGGGGTGAAAACTCCTGACCAAATCCAAGTTATAACCATTACCGACTTAGATATTGATTTGAGTCATTACTTGCATGTGTGCTATTAAAGCTGATTTCGTTGATTAAACACTCTTTAGCCGAGACTACTATTTACACAGTGAGTTCCCTTCGCCCACTTTTAAACTGTTTTCCTGTTTTCTGGGGTGAATTGAATGTTACAAACTGTGTTAATTGCTCAAATTGTATGATGTGAATTATCTAACACACGATATTAGCTCCGATACAAGTGATTAAAGTAAACCGTGGGCAGTAGATAATACTATTGGTCTGACAAACCCAGTTGCCGCCGGACAAGTGCGGCCGACAGCCAGGCAACTGCACGTGTCCTACCCAGGTTTTGTTGTTAGACATAACTACCCGAGGGCATTGAACTTTATGAGATGCAGGTGGTGTGAGCATGTGTCTGTGTGACACGATACAATTAAAACAGTCTAGGTCTCACTTGTGACACTCGTGTAATTCCATCTATGAACCGTAATATGTAATTAAATATGTTGATACATTTTGAAACGAAACAACCAAACCAGTGGAACTCACCAGCAGCGTTTAGCTGACCCCTTTTAAAACTAACATGCATTTCAGGTAACTTGAGACTGATGTGATCCGTGTATGTTGTTCAAGACGTGTTTATTGGCAAATATTGAGATAGACGCATGCGACTTAGAAGACTTATGTGGTTCATGGGAACACGCAGTTGTAACATACATGTAGTATGTAATCAACATTTTGTAATTAATAAATTGTAGTGTCTTTATAAACAATGTGCATGTACCAGAGGTGTCTGTTGCAACCCACGTTTTTTCTTCCGCTGCGAATCGGGGTGTGACAGAAGATGGTATCAAAGCCATTGGTTATAGAGAATTAGGTGCCTTTAAGGAAACCTAGACTATAACTCCAGGCTCGAACCTTAGTGGACATCACTGGAAAATTAACCACTACTAAAAGTAGTTAATGAACACTGTAAAGTATCCTATTAGCGAGTACCAGGATGGCCTTGTGGGGCAAGTGGGTTATTATGGTCCGGAACATAATAACAGATTTGCTCATATGAGGCGGTGTTGGGAAAGTCGTGGTAATAAACACGCTTAAATATGTGGAGTGATATATGCGTGTACTAAGGTGATAGTGTGTGGATGTTTGTGGGTGGATTGATACATGAATTAGGATTGGTGGATTATACGTTACTGTATGTGCCTTAGTGATAGGCAGAAAACTGGTATTACAGTCCATTCCACATTCCTACTAACCACATATTTAATATACACTAGAGGTTGATTCCTATCACTCACACAGTTTGTAGGATCGTTTTCTGACCCGAATGAGTCGATCAGAAGAGTTTTTGCTCAATACGAGGGGCGGAAACAAACGTATCAAGTTCAATTCAGCTAAATATACACTTTAAACTGTCTTTTGATTGATTTGACAAAGATTTACAGCGAGTAGACACTTCGGCAGCAGTTCGGTACTAAAACCGGAAAGTTACAAATGACTTGGCACACCTAGTATTTATAGGCAAGGTGATTTCGCACGTAATAGCACAAACGAAATCACATTCACACGAAATTACAATTTCGTGCGAAATTAGCAAGTAATTTCGTGTGGAATTACAATTTGTAATTTCGTGCGAAATTACCTCCCAACCTATTTTTGACATATTTCTCGTACTACGTGCCCTGAACTATCTATCTACATACAAGACTCGATACAAGACAAAGTCGACAGACGGATGCACCAACAGACTTCCCCTCGGATGTTGACGAAGTCTTCGGTGTCGAGTCTTGGGATCTGGATACGGGAGTAAAGGGTTAAACACGATGTACAGGTGAGCATATACTCACACAGTTCTAGCAATGTAAAGGTTAAATGCGAGGGCCATGAGAGCTCAGGCTATTGCTTCCGCAAAATCAGAGAGATGATGGCTTCGACTTTTGGTGTGTTCCCTTTAGAGAATCTTTTTTTCAACAGCACATGATTAGCATTTTTCAATGTTTCATCATTTTTTATGCTGAGGGGAGTGCTATCATTCAAGCAAGCGAAAAGTATTATACGGGGACTAGGCCATTGCTTCCGCAAAATCAGAAGTCCCGGGATAATACCCCAGATATCACTGAGTATAAAGATCTAGTATCTTAGAAAGAGGGACCTTTCAAACAAGATTTTGGGGGTTACCCATATATCCGAGAGATGTTCCCCATGAGATAAGTAAGTTTGAAATTTAGGTTTATATCTCGAACACAATCTACTAAATGTGCAAAACCTACTGGCACATCATCAGTGAGACCGTTTATCACATATTAACTTTCCAATTCTTTAGCATGTTGTGATTGTCCACAAATGTACTATCATTTCCTCTTTTTAATAACAAAACTCATTTTTGAATTTATCATGTTTTTTGCCTTTTTTTCAAATTTTCAAATGTTTTTGGATTTTCTGAAAAAATCTTACTCCCCCTAAAATTCAAAACAATTTAAAGAAACTTTGAAAATAAACTGTACATATAAAATGACAACTGTTGTGAATTGCTTCAATTCGCCATCCACTTGGCATAAACAATCAGAACTCCCCCTGTCAACAAACTATTTTCCCATTGTGATTTCAAAACACTTAAGTTTGTTTTAATCAAATGGTTTTTCCGGAAAATTAGTTTTGTTGATTTCATAAAACCACTAGTAGGTTAGGGGATCAATTCACCACTTTGTTCTTTTCAGCTTCAACCTTTTGAAAAATATAACAGTTTTAAGTTCAAACATCAAATATCACTTGTAGAAAATCAAGTACAACTTAATGTCCCTAATTTACCACTTGTAAGTCGAAATATCACCAAAAAGAATTTCTCAAGAAAGATGCCGATTCCTGCTCCACGATTACCAACTTGGGAGCTCTGGCAAGTCCTGGTTTTCAATCATAATAGGTTCCATCCCAGTCACAAACTTGGGATGACCCATCTTTACCTGGTTTCTTCGTTTTCTTGTCATAAAATTCCTTTACCCCTTTGACCTTCCCGTCAACCATTTTTCCAAAAAATATTTTGAACTGTGGGGTTAAAGGCTTTTTCAATATCAAATTCTTTCTTTTCAGGGAAAATTGATTTAAAATCTCAACTTTGCCAACTTTTTGTTTAAAATTTTCAGCCCGCAATGGTGGAAAATTTACATCATCCATTGGCGGTACTAATGTTTCCAACTTTAACTCAACACGTGGCTCCTCTGACTTTGTGGAATCAGATTCATCGCCTGAAAATAGCTCCTCTGATTTTGACGAATCAGAATCATTGCTAGAACTATCATCAGATTTTTTAACAACCCACTTGTGGTTGTCAAGATTCGCTTTTCTCTTGTAAAACGTTTTTGAACATTCACCAACCTCAAATTTCGATTTTTTTAAAACTTTGAATTGTTTAGTTGGTGGTTCATTCTCAACCATCTTTTCTTTCTGTTTAAGACACACTCCCTGTTTTGTTTGAATTGCTTTAGTACAATTCCTAGCAATATGCCCAATTGTTTTGCATTGAAAGCAGGTTCTTATTTCCTTTTTTCTGAGCAACATCCTTCTTCATTTCTTCTTGCTTTTTAGCAAGGAATTCTTTGTTTGTATGCTCTCTGAACAATTGATCTTTTTCTTCTTCAGTTGATGTTCCTGAAACAAAAACAGTTCTTGGTTTATAAGTTTTTTCTTTTTTATAATTTTTCGGTGGAATAAAACCTAGACATTTCCTTATGAAATTACCGTTATGGTTGGGTTTCTTTTGAAAATCAGAACCAGAACTGTAACTCTTTTTCTTGTTTAACCTCTGTTGATCTCTTGAGGTGTACATTTTAGGTTTTTCTGAAAAAATTTACATTTTTTATTTCAGAAATATTAATTTCTGTTAGTTTAAAAACCTTTTTTTATCATTTCTGGTTTAACACCTCTTATTGGAAATTCTTCATCAGAATATAATTTGTCAGAATCATTCAAAGAATAAGCTACTTTGAATGTTTCATCATTCAAATTAGATTTTGATAACAAAAAACTCTTTATGGTAAACTCATTTGCCCTTTTTGACTCTTGGACTTGACTTTTCAGATTTTGACTCTGAGTTTGACTCCGAATTTGACTCCTCGGTTTCATCGTTATCCAACACCTGATCGACCACTTTCTTTATTAATTCGGACTCATGATCAGTGTCAGACGATGTGAAAGTGACATCGGTGTTATCTGGCAAATTTTCTGAAGACTCAGACTCCCACTGTAAATTGGTTGCCTTTTTGACTCTTTCTGAATTTGGATTTCGTGGAGAATATCCATTTTCAAGCGGAGGCGGACACTTTGTATAACTGGCACTATGTTTCTTACCAGAATTTTTTCTTCAGTATTCTCTTCTTCAAATGCCTTCATGCCTTCAACGGTTGAATAAATCCTGTCAATAACATAAGAAGTACATGAGTAACTTTTTAACAACAGATTTACTCTTTCTGTTTCAATCCTTTGGGTTTCCAGTTTCTGTTCCAAAATAGCACACTTTTCAATATAATTGTTGACGACATTCTGCTTTGTCATGAAAGCTCCTTGAAGTGTCTTCATAGCTGTTGCTTGTTCACTGCTTGTTTGATTGTACTGATTCATTGCTTTGTTTAGAACATCATAGGATTCTTTCAATCTGTTCTTGTTGTGAATCAAAGTACTGTTTTGCTTTTTCACTGCTTCACAATTTTCATATTTTACAGGAATCTTTTGTGCATCAGCTTCCGTATCAACTTTAAAAACTGGAACTTCTCTTATTTTTCTTTTGATCACAGGAACTTCTTCATCATCACTGCTGACTTGTTTCTTAACTTTCTTCTTTTTCTTTTTAACTTTTCCATCATCACTATCACTCTCTTCCATCATTCTTAAGTGCTCTTCCATTCTCCTTGCATAATAATCATCATCATTATCACTGTCTTCAGCAACTCGAGCAACAAAAGCTTTGTGATCTGGAATTTTGTTAGGATTATAGTCATCCCAACTGAAATTTTTCCAGCTAAAACCTTCTGGTAGTCTTCCATCATCTTGATCTATCAGACATGCTTTGATGTCAGCTGAAATATATTTATCCCAACTGGATCCTTTTGTTGACTTTTTATCATCTTGATTCACCATACAAGCTCTCTTTGATGATTCTTCAATCTCCTTCCTGGCATGAACAGTTTGTGGTTGTTGTTGATGTGGTTGTTGAGCAACTTGATGATAAATTGCTTTCCGATAGTAATCATTGTTGTTGAACGGATTTTGAACTCCACTTGCTTCGCGATTTGTGCACTCTCTCTTGAAATGTACTTTTTACCTGCAACGAAAACAAGTAACTTTAGATTTATCAAAACATAAAGTAGAAACATTTGCATCACGGAATTCATCTCTTCCCGTAATTTGTTTAAACTTTTCGGCTCTTCTCAAAACACTCGCCAAACACCACTTTATATCCATCAATTCCATCTCCTTTGCATCAATCTGATCGGAATCCTCTTTTGTGAACATTGGATTCCCGATCCTTCCTTCTACTAGACTTCCATATGATTCCAGCACAGTCCCCAACAAAGACATGTGACTTTTTGCAACCTCTTCTGAAAAATTTAGATCATTTTCAAGATTTAATACAATGTTGCATTGAACCATCTTGCCATTCTTTGTTGTTGACAAGTTTGGATCAAATGATGGATATGAAGAAAAACTTGTTTTGCTGTTTGATCCTTTAGATGACCCTCCAGACGAACTCTTAGAATTGAATGCAGTTTCAACTTTTGGTGACATGTTGGTCTTATCACTAATACCTCCTTTGTAATAAAGACTGATATCTTGTTCTCCATCAAAATCTTTCATTCTTGAAATCTTTCTTTGATCCATTTCCTAAGCTTCAAGTTTTTCAATAAACTTACTCAGTGTCAAATTGCTAAAATCTTTCTTATTTCTCAACATCATGAGATATGTGCCCCAAGTTTCATGCGGCAATGCATCAGCCAACTTCTCAATCAATTCTTCATTATCTTTTGTAATGCTCACCCTCTTCACGTTGACTAACAAATTGCAATATCTTTCGATGATCTGTTTAATGCTCTCAGTTCTCAAACCACGAAATAGATCAAATTCCTTTTTGAAAAGTGATTTTTTATTCTTAATCATTTCTTTACTTTCAACAAACTTTGATTTTAATGCTTTCCAAATTGAATACGCACTCCCATTGTGTTGCAGTAAAACTAAGATATCTTCTTTAACAGCTTGATGCAATAGACTAATCATCATCTTTTCATTTTTGTATTTCTTTCTATCATCAACACTTAGATCTTTAATAGCAATCTCCTCTTCATCATCATTCAATGGTCTAACATATTTCGTTTCAACACATTCCCAAGCATCCAAGTAATTTGCTTGTACCCAATTCTCAAATCGTTCTTCCCATCCTTTATACTCCTCAATGTTCATGAGCTTTGGCGGTTTTTGCATGGTGCCCGTTTCATTTTCTAACATTGTGTGTTGTGCAATACTGATTGGAGTAGCAAAGGCGTTGTAAAATTCTTCTTCCATGTTTCGGTTTTAAAATTTTCATAAATCAGACACTTTCAAACGAAATAACTCCTTCAAACGAAATACCCTTTGTAGCGAAATACCCTTTCAAGCGAATTAGGTAATTTCGTGTGAAATAATCAAACGAAATTCCAATTTGATGCGAAATAACTGATTTCGTGTGGAACTCTCAAACGAAATACCAATCTGGTGCGAAATAACTAATTTCGTGTGAAACTCTCAAACGAAATTCCAATCTGGTGCGAAATAAGGCTTATTTCGTGCGAAATACTGCTTATTTCGTGCGAAATACTGCTTATTTCGTGCGAAATACTGCTGATGTCATCATCACAAGTTGTTTTTGCCAAAATTGATTAGGTTTTAAGCCGTTTTAAGAACTGAAACTTTCTAGGATTTGTTAAAACACTGTTTCGCACATTATGTGTAAATTTCAAGTCATGTTGTCCCTGAAAACTTGTTAATTTTAAAAAAGAAGGTGTAGAAATCAGAATTTTCTGCTGAATTGGTATGAACTCTTCCTCCTGAGCTCTGATACCACTTGTAGGATCGTTTTCTGACCCGAATGAGTCGATCAGAAGAGTTTTTGCTCAATACGAGAGGCGAAAACAAACATATCAAGTTCAATTCAGCTAGATATACACTTTAAACTGTCTTTTGATTAATTTGACAAAGATTTACAGCGAGTAGACACTTCGGCAGCAGTTCGGTACTGAAATCGGAAGTTACAAATGACTTGGCACACCTAGTATTTATAGGCAAGGTGATTTCACACGTAATAGCACAAACGAAATCACTTTCGTGCGAAATTAACAAGTAATTTCGTGTGGAATTACAATTTGTAATTTCGTGCGAAATTACCTCCCAACCTATATTTGACATATTTCTCGTACTACGTGCCCTGAACTATCTATCTACATACAAGACTTGATACAAGACAAAGTCGACAGACGGATGCACCAACACAGTTGTTACTTATACTTTATGATGTGAGAACTCAAGACTTTATTATGATACAATCTCACCAACTCTACTCTTATAGCAACTATAACGATGGTTATATACTAGAGTGATACTTCAAAAAGAACATAGATACCCAAAGAATGCTCAGGTCATTCTGATAGACTGGCAGGAAGTGTACGGATCCTTACTCCACTTCTCATTACTTCACATTCGATTGTTATACAGTCGTAGAGTTTAAACACCTTACGAAACTTTTTCGTCCGTGAATCCACGATCTATTTGATTATCCGCTAGATTCCTCTACTATTTTCAATATTGGCTTTAGCCTTCACATCGTATGATACTTGAATGCTTCGTGGTATTCCTTAGCACATGTTTCGATATATGTTATATCTGAATATGACGATCTCCGGGTTATGGAGATGGCATGGAGCGCGTGAATAAGTTACTCTTCCCGTTGTCATTCGGTTCCACTGGGTATAAATTTTGTGTTGATACAGATTCCTTGGAACACTTTGTGTTGTGAAATCTAGTTTCGTGTGACCGTCGGTTACATTGTGTTTTTTTTATTAAGGAGTGTTTTGGATTTCAGTTGGGTATTCACGGAAAGTAATATTAGGCTTGAATATTTTGGTGAACGGAACATTGATCATGTATATGGGTGTGGTGGATATGTTGCGGTACTTCCTATATATAAACACCGGGCTACATTATCAAGGTACCATTACTTAGGGCAGACGGGCTTCATGTTGCGATCCGTTCGGTTATGTTTTGGGCAATGCAGTGTTGAGACTTCAACCCTGGTTGATGCGAAAGATGATGCCACAGTTGTTGTGACCACGATATCTATACATGTTTGCGGTAATTCTAAATGAAAGGTAGTTGGGTCGACATAAAACGACCTTTGGGTTAATCCTGGGGTTATTTCCATGTCAAGGTAGTGATGCAGTCATAGTACTTCCGTATTTTCGTAGTTTGTGCTGCCGTGGGATGATGCGCGTACATCACTTTGGTGACCAGTTTTGATAACGCATTCAGGCACTAGCCCTTATGGGTTAAGTCTGTGTGCAAAATTTGATAGATGTTATTATATAGGTGATGTGTAATGGAATTGTGTGGTATGTGGTAACTGAAAATGTGATAAGTGATGATTAACTATGTGACATTGATACATACATATCTATTATTTATAATCGAATGGCCCCGAAACGTGTACCTCGAATGACAGAGGCAGAAATTGCCCAACTGATAGCACACCAACTCCAAACGGTTATTCCAACATTCGTGGCGCAGGTTAGCGTCAGTATTAACGCTAACCCCCAACCGAACCCACAGCCGGGACCGTTAGATCAAAGCAATAACCAAAACAATGTTAGGCCAGTTTGCACGTATAAACACATTATGGAGTGCAAACCAATGGAGTTTAATGGAACTAAAGGACCGAACGGGTTGGTGAAATGGATCGAGAAGTCGGAATCGGTCGTTAACATAAGTAATTGTCCGGGTGACTGTGCGGTAAAGTATACAACTTGCACTTTTACCTACCATGCTTTGAACTGGTGGAATTCTATTGTGCAATCTCGTGGGCAGGACGCGATTAATGCTATGATGTGGGATGATCTTAAGATACTAATGAGAGAAAGGTTCTGCCCACTCCACGGAATTCAGAAACTCGAGCATGAGTTTTAGAACCTGCATCTTGCCACATATGGTTCGACCGGAGTCTAAGAGGATCGAGATGTATATCTGGGGACTAGCCCAAGAAGTAAGGAGTATCATTAATTTGGTGGAGCACCTGACCATGCACGGAGTGGTAGCTAAGTCAGGCATGGTTATGTACGACATGGTTAGACGCAAGATTTTGACAATGCCGGGAGAGCTGACAGGAAATAAGCGAGAGGCCCCAGAAAGTAGTCGAGTGGTAGCTAAGTCAGGGGGAGAGCCACTAGTCAAAGCTACGCCATGACTACACCAACGGGAAACTCTGGTGGCTATAAAGGAACAACCCCAAAATGCAACAAGTGCACTTTGCACCACTATGGTGCATGACGAGCAGGGATCTGCTCGAGGTGCCATAAAAGTGGACATTATACCCGAAACTGTAAGACACCAGTGGAACCCAACCGTTTCCAAACCCCAAGGCCTCGGCCTCTTCAGCAACGACCCCAACCACCAACACCACAGATTACCTACCCCCGTACTTGCTACGGATGTGGCAGTACGGAGCCCTTCCGAAGAAGTTGCCCAAAGTTTTGCTCAACAGCCAGTAGGAAGGGATACGCAGGGCCAAGCTTCTACCTCAAATGCAGCTCGAGGTCATGCCTTTATACTTGGGTCTGGTGACACACGGCAGGATCCAAATGTGGTCTCAAGTACGTTTCTCATTTTCGATCAGTATGTTTCAGTATTGTTTGATATGGGTGCAGATAGGAGCTACGTTTCCATTAATTTCTTACCCCTATTAAATATGCCGACTAGTGAATTAACAAGTCCCTATTCCATAGAACTTGCTAACGGGAAACCTATAACTAGTCACCAAATCATTCGTGATTGTCCTTTAATTCTTAACGACAACCAATTCCTTAGTGACCTACTACCGGTAGAGCTCAGAAGTTTTGATATAGTAGTGGGAATGGACTGGTTGTCCAAGTACAAGGCGGAGATTATATGTGAGCAAAAGATTGTTAGGATCGCTTTTCCTAATGATGAAGTTATTATGGTACAGGGAGAGAAGTCTGGTACCATATTAAACCTGATATCCCACCTTAAAGTGTTGAAATGTATACGTCAAGGAGGTGATGTGTTCTTAGCAAGTGTAATGATGACCGCACTAGAAGAACAACGTATTAAGGATATCCCAGTAGTGTGTGATTACCCAGACGTGTTTCTCGATGAATTTCCCGGATTGCCACCCAATCGGCAAGTCGAGTTCCATATCGACTTAATACCGGGAGCAGTTTCAATTACAAAAGCACCTTACCATTTAGCACCTTCAGAGATGCAAGAACAATCATCTCAGATACAAGAACTGCTAGACCGAGGTTTTATCCGTCCCAGTTATTCACCTTGGGGAGCACCAGTGTTATTTGTGAAGAAAAAGGATGGAAGCTTTCGGATGTGTATTGACTACCGGGAGCTGAACAAGGTTACCATAAAGAATCGATATTCTCTTCCGCGAATCGATGATTTATTTGATTCAATTTCAAGGAGCCTATTACTTTTCCAAAATCGATCTTAGATCCGGTTATCATCAAGTGAAAGTTCAAGAGGAAGATATCCCTAAAACAACCTTTCGAACTCGGTACATTCACTATAAGTTCCTGGTTATGCCTTTTGGGTTAACCAACGCACCCGCGGTATTTATGGACCTCATGAACCGAGTTTGTAAACCATATCTAGATAATTTCGTCATAATCTTTATTGATGATATTTTGATCTATTCCAAGTGTAAAAAGGAACACGAGCACCATCTACGAGCCATACTAGAGATATTAAGGAAAGAGAAGTTATACGCCAAGCTTTCAAAGGGTGACTTCTGGTTACAAGCGGTGCAATTTTTAGGACATGTGGTAGATCAACAAGGGATTCATGTTGACCCTAGTAAGATCGAAGCTATTAAGAATTGGCAAGTGCCTAAGTCTCCGAAAGAGATACGCCAATTCTTGGGATTGGCTGGATATTACCGTCGCTTTATTGAAAACTTTTCCTGCATTACTCAATCCTTAACTGCCTTGACACAGAAAGATTGAAAGTAAAAATGGGGCGAAGAACAAGAAACAGCTTTTCAGCTGTTAAAACAAAAGTTATGTGAAGCTCCACTCCTGTCGTTACCCGAAGGCAACGATGATTTCGTCGTATATTGTGACGCATCTCGGAAGGGCTCGGATGTGTCCTAATGCAAAGAAACAAGGTCATTGCTTACGCGTCTAGACAACTAAAAGTACATGAAAAGAATCACACGACGCATGATTTAGAGCTGGGCGTTGTGATTTTTGCACTTAAGATCTAGAGGCATTACTTGTACGGCACGAAATGTACAATGTATACAGATCACAAGAGCCTCCAACATATATTCGATCAAAAGGAGCTAAATATGAGACACCGCCGATGGGTGGAGCTATCGAACGATTACGACTGTGAAATAAAATACCATCCAGGTAAGGCTAACGTAGTAGCCGATGCCTTGAGTAGAAAAGACCGAGTAAAGCCACTCAGAGTGTGAGCTCTTGGGATGATTGTTCAAACTAGTCTTAAGGAGTAGATTCGTAATGCTCAAATGGAAGCCGTGGAGGAAGGTCAACTAAATATCGAAAACTTACAGGGAAATAAAGGGAATTTTGTGAGGAAACCGGATGAAGTGTTGTATTTCAAAAATAGGGTATGGATTCCTACTCTCCATGACCTACGTCAACTGGTTATAGATGAGGCTCATAAATCTAAGTACTCTATTCACCACGACCTTAAGCAATTTTATTGGTGGCCATGTATGAAAAAGGACTTAGCAGAGTACGTGAGCAAATACTTGACTTGTGCCCGGGTTAAGGCAGAATACCAGAAACCCTCGAGAATGTTACAGCAACCCGAAATACCTCAATAGAAATGGGAGCAAATCACGATGGATTTCGTGACCCACCTTCCAAAATCACCCCGAGGTCATGATGCGATTTGGGTAGTAGTAGATAGACTAACCAAATTAGCGCACTTTATTCCGATTCGTACTACCTACAACACCAAGAAATTGGCCGAGATCTACACGAAGGATAGTGTAGCTAGACACAGGTTACCAGTTGCAATCATTTCAGACCGTGATAGTCATTTCACTTCAAACCATTGGCAACAGTTACAAGAAGCTTTAGGGTCTAGAATAGACCTGAGTACGGCTTACCATCCCCAAACCGACGGCCAATCAGAACGACCTATCCAGACATTAGAGGATCTGCTACGTGCTTGCACCCTAGACTTTGGAGGAAGTTGGGATAAGCACCTTCCCCTCATTGAATTCTCTTACAATAACAGCTATCATAGTAGCATACAAGCTACACCGTAAGAAGCACTATATGGCCGGAAGTGCAGATCGCCACTTTGTTGGGCTGAAGTGGGCGATACTCAACTCACGGGGTCTGAACTAATTCTAAAGACGACAGACAAGGTGCATAAGATCCAAAGTAGACTGAAAGCGGCCCGAGATCGGCAGAAAAGTTATGCCGATGTTCGTAGGAAACCGTTGTCGTTTGAAGTAGGTGACAAAGTAATGTTAAAAGTGTCACTGTGGAAAGGAGTGACCAGGTTTGGCAAGACAGGAAGTTTGGCTCCGAGATACATTGGGTTGTATGAAATTATTGCTAAGGTTGGATCTGTAGCATACCGACTAAAATTACCAGATTAACTGAGCACAATTCACGATGTCTTCCACGTATCCACCTTAAAGAAATGTCTCACGGATGAAGCAACTATTATACCGTTAGAAGATGTGCACATTGATGACAAACTCCACTATGTGGAGGAACCGGTAGAAATAGTAGACGGGAAGACCAAACAACTACGTTATAACAAAATATCACTGGTGAAAGGCCGGTGGAACTCGAAGCAAGGACCTGAGTATACCTGGGAACGGAAGGATGAGTTCCGTAGAAAATACCCACATCTCTTCCCTAACAAGACGAATTGAATTTCGGGGACGAAATTTCTAAACCAGGGGAGAATGTGACACCCATGACGAAACCAGGTACACCCTAAATGGTCCAAAAATGTAAAGCACACTTAACACTTTAATTGTGTAAAAACCCTAAAAACATGTGTGACTTATATGCTTGATTAAATGATATCTGTTATGTCTCGAGGGAATCCGAGAACATGTTATAAGTGACATGACACTAATAAGGGCCCATGGTGTGAAGTCGATGTCCTTAGACTCTAAAAACGTGTTAAACCGGAGCTTTCCGTTTAACAACGCACTAAACCTTTGACATTGATTATTAGGTTATCCGTAGCATTATTTTAGATTCCGAGTTCCAGGAACATCTTAATTTTGTGCCATAGACTGTGACATAAGGTTTGAGGCCAGTCAGAGATCGGGCAAGCAAATCGACGCAGCTTCCCGGTTAGGGAGACGCTTTTGCTTCAGGAATAACATAAGGCAATCAAAAGTGCAAGGAATGATCGATCAAGCTTAAAAACACTTAAACCACTCTAATACGAGTCTTTTATGATTAAAACGTAACTGGGTTCAGATTTCAAGACGGTTATGCATGATTTTTAAAACCGACTCTTTTGACACTAAGTACGCGCAAAACGGAGTCCTTCACGCAAATCGCGAACGCGTCCGGGACCTGTAAACGAACCTAAACACTCAACGGAAGATAAACATCATCTTTTAACACGTAAAACGAAGCACAACAAAGCGAGGGTGGGTAGGGGCACCCCCTTATTTTAATGTTTTTTTTTCCTTTTTATATTGTTTTTATCTTCATTTTCCTTTTATTTAACACAAAAATTCTGGTCTCCTTCAAGATCCATCAGCTGATCCTTCCATAAACCAACCTAAATCAAAGGTATCAACTTGAATTCATAAGGTTTTAAGCATGATTTCTTGGTTAAACATGGTTTAGGTCATGAAAACCCTTTTTATCCATGAATTTTGGAGTTTTAAACAAGTTTAGGGGCTGAATATGAACACCATATGAATAACCTGGTGTTATATGGCAGCCACGGTTATAAATCTGTAGGTTTTGATACCCTAACCAACACTTATTCGACAAAAATCGCCTAACTAATCGATTAACCGAAAAACAATGAATCAAAGCTTGATTGGTCTAAGTTCTAGCATATTTGGATTGTAATTGATGTGTAGGTACTAAATATAGCCCACACATACTTCTAGACTCAAAAGGAACGCTCGGAATCGAGGGAATCGCTAGGTATATGACCCGAAACTTGAATCTAGACTAGGCAGAATATTGTTCGGACTATCACTTGGTCCGTGATACTTGGATTGAGCTGAAATTTTGTGTGGTGATGAATGGTAGTGTCAGAAAGGTCCACGTAAAATTTTAGAATTTTGGAATTTTCTACGATTTTTGGTGAAATTTTGACTGTTTTACAAAAATAATTCTGGAAAAAATACCAAACGGATTCGATAAATCACCAAATTTTACAGAGATACTAAGGAACATATAAGGAATGTTCTGGGAAAATTAGGAGTACATTGGTTAAGTTTTGATTTGGGTTAAAAATCCGCGTTTTTGCGAATTTTCGGTAGTCGGAAACGCACTGAAACGAAATCGGAAAAATCTTAAAATTTTTGGAGATGTTTCTGGAAATATAAGGGATGTCCAGGAATATTTTTGGAATTTTTGGATCACTGATGGTCATTAATGTTAATTATGCTGTTAAATATGGTTTTATAAATAATTTATTTAGACAAGTAAAATGCCAAAATAAATTCCCAGAAATTTTTCCCATATTCTACAGATTTTTTCTGAGCTATATATACATTTTCAGAATTTTATTCAAAATATATATAAAATGGGAATTTTTGGGACTAAATTTGGGTTATTTTAAATCGATTTCGGTAGTTTACCGTGTAACGAACCTGCCGAAATTGGGAACTGACCAAACCCGACAAATACTATAATTGAAACACAGGGAGTATTCCGGGAGATTCCACGGCAGATTGGACACTCGGGGTGTGTCCAATACCATTTCGGGAAATCCCCGACGGCGGAAACGGAAACTAAAAATTTGGCAACCTGGACTCCCCAAACACCTAAACTCCCTTAATGAAAAATTAATCATTCATAAATAACAACGTGTTGGCACTATTGGTATTCCCTTACCATTATCTGAACAGATTAAACTACTGACATTGACTGGCACGCGAACCGGTGCCCAGAAGCCAAACTAATACTACCTTGACCTCCATCACCATACCCGTGTCCTATAGACTCAATCCGGGGTGAAAAATCCTTACCAAATCCAAGTTATTACCATTACCGATTTAGATACTTATTTGAGTCCATACTTGCATGTGTGCTATTAAAGCTGATTTCGTTGATTAAACACTCTTTAGCCGAGACTACTATTTGCACAGTGAGTTCCCTTCCCCCACTTTTAAACTGTTTTCCTGTTTTCTGGGGTGAATTGCATGTTACAAACTGTGTTAATTGCTCAAACTATATGATGTGAATTGTTGGTGCAGTTGTCTGTCGACTTCATCTTCGTTCAAGTCTTAGATTAGAACTGGTAGATCAGGGCTTGTAGTATGAGAAATTTAGGGTTTTGAATACTGTTTTAAGCTGATTTCGCTTGAAACTTGTTATTTCGCTTGAAAGTAACAAATACCATTTCAAGCGAAATCAACATAAGTGATTTCACTTGAACTGACATTTGTCACCTTCAAGCGAAACCCTATCTCTATATAAAGGTCTAAAACGAAATCAGTTGTATGATTCTTATTTTCCGACGCCGAGGTGCTGTCGAGGTGTCTCCGAGTCTGTAATCGTGTTTTGAGCAATATAAGAGACAATTAATGGTGAATTCAAGCTAAAAAAGACAGAATCAATGAATTTCGCCTCTGATTCTGTCTGAGCACTCTTCTGATCGACTCGTTAGGTCGTTTCACGATCCTACATGTGGTATCAGAGCTTAGGAGGAAGAGTTCTTACCGTTTAGCTCGTTTTCGCTGGAAAATTCTGACTTCTACACCTTCTTTTCAAGATTAATCAAGTTTTCATGGTTAAAATGGACTGATTTTCACATATAGTGTGCGAAACATTGAATTAACAAACCCTTGAAAGAATCAGACCTAAAATCAGCCTAGAACCTGATCGATTTTGCCAAAAACAGATCGAATTGATGATGTCAGCAACATTTCAAGCGAAATTAGCAGTTTGATTTCGCTTGAAAACGAGGTTTCACTTGAAATTTTATCAGATTTCGCTTGAATTCGTGGTTTCGCTTGGAAATACCTTATTTCGCTTTAGTGGGTGATTTCGCTTGAGCCGTTTCAAGCGAAATTAGGTGATTTTTCTTCAATTGTTATTTCGCTTCAAGGTGTTATTTTGCTCCAAATCATTATTTCGCTTGAACAGGTTGTGTTTGAAATATGGCGAAAATGTTTGATGAACAAGAATACTATTATCTTGAAAGGTTAAATGATTGGTATATGGGGTGTTTGGAAAGTAGTTATAGAAGTAAAAATGTGGATATCTAGGTTAAACGATTTGAACATTTTTTGTGTCAAAAGAATGAAACATTAAATCAGTTGGTGCATAAATGATGAGACAATAAAATTGCTAATTAATGTTGTTGTATAAAAGATCCTCTAAAGGGGACCCACCGAAAAGTCGAAGCCGTCATCTCTCTGCTGAACGGAAGTTCTGACCTGAGCTCTCACGGTTCTTCGCAATTTAACCCCTTACAGATATCATCTAGGTATACTCACCGGTAATACTGAATATTGGGATCTGGATACAGGAGTATATTCTGAGGTGGGACACGCGAATAACTTTAAGTGCTTAAGACATTAATCTCGTATCTCAAAACAGTTGAACTTTGTGTGAGAATTTAAGTGGATCAGTATACTGACAATCTAAGTGAATGGTTTAGAACTTAAAATGTTTAAAGCTTAACGGTGTTGGTGATTTGTCTCATAAACTGATATGATCCTCTTACACAAACTCACAAAAATATTGTATGTATATATATCTTTACTGTATTTCATTTATGTTATTTCAATATCCAAAAAGATTTTCGGTGTGTTTTAGCATAAATTTTGAAAAATTCAAAAAGATTTTAGACGACTGATGTTGAAAAGCTGAATTTCAAAATTCCGGGTGCTAAACATGACGAACAGGTTTGGGAAAGTGTGTTTGAAGATGTGTGAAATGAAAATGACCCTAAACCCTAAAATGATATATATTCAAGTGGTTCATCAGAAATTGACATGAAAAATCATTTTGTTTAATACTTGAAAATGATGTATTCAGTGTTGTGTCTTCAAGTGATTAGAAAAGTTTCAAAATTTGTTATATCTTATCTTTTAAGAAACTTATGTTTTGGGTAGAGATTTTGCAGGTGAACCAGGTTGCAATACCTGAATCTGTAAAAGTCAGACTACAATCCCAGCACAAGTTGAGGGGGAGTCTGCTAGATAAAGAGAGTCTGAAGATGCAAGAGCTAGGAGCCAGAGATCCTGAAAGAGAATTGGAGATAGGATAGAGCTGGTTAGAGGGAAGGAAGCCCAAAGACTGATAAAGACTGAAGATTGAAAAAGACTCGATACTTAAGACTCGTCAACATCTGAGGGGGAGTCTGTTGGTGCATACATTTGTCGACTTCGTCTTATATCGAGTCTTGGTTGCGTTGTGGATCAGATCATGCATGATGTCATCATATTTAATGATGACATCATAATGGTGACATCATCTACTGCATCATCACATGAAATTACATGCACATATAAGACAGATTCGCTTGAAAGTCAATTTATCAGGTGGTTCGCTTGATTGGTAAAATTGTACAGTTCGCTTGAAATAGTTGTTGGGTTCGCTTGAACTTAATTAGTGGGTTTCGCTTGAATTAGTCATGTATGTTTCAAGCGAACCAAGAATAGTATAAATAGGGGAGTGTTCTATTCATTTGAAACAGATTTTTCAGAGTGATACCGAGGTGTTGCCGGTATTCCTTGTGATTGTAATTGTTGTTTATTCAATATATAAGTGGTTAAAAGTGATATTCAAGATGTTTTTACATCCGTTTCTTAGTTTCCACCTCTGAAACAGACTAGAGCTCTTATGAACGACTCATTCAGGTCGCGATTCGATCCTACACATTATGCCTAGTGGAGATGGATATGATTGGGTGGTTCCACTGGTGGCATGATGATACTCCAGTGGTCCATCAGTGATCCAAATTTGCCGTTAAAAAATAAACTTACTTAATTGTCTTTCAATATTTCGACCCCTTGGGATTGTATCCCTGCTCACTCAAACCACTGGGTTGAGGGTAACGTCACCTTCAAAAGAGGGGCCTACTACTATAATTAAGAGAATCACTTAAAAGTCTGAAAGTGCGAAAATCATCAAAGGATACATTAAAGATAAGTTGGATCCAAGTGATTCTATCTTGTCTATTTGTTTTATTTTTATTTATCTTTAACTTTTCATTTTTAGTTTTATTTTCATGTTTCAAAACTTTTCTCAAAAATTTGGATGGATTAGACATTGAGGATAAACCGAAATTAAAAGCTCTTGTGTCCTTGGACGACCTCGGTATCTTACCAACACTATACTACGCTCGCGATGGGTGCATTTGTCCAAGTGTGTGTTTAGTGTTAGTACAATATGGTGTTTTATAATTTTAAAACTTGACTAACGTGTAAAATAATATTAATAAAATCATATCATGCTATACGCACACCACCACACACTGTCACTCAGCCAGCAGATACGACCAACCTCACTTCGTTATACTACAATGATACCACGGCCTTCGCTAGTCAGATAGACACGCGCTACACACACGAGTAACGGGTGGATAGATGACGATTATTCTACGGTTCCATCATCAGTCCATGAGTCGGGACAATCATCAGGCTTCGCACCGGTATTCGACGAGATAGGCATGAGCACGTCATTGATTGGGGGATTCGGATAGCACCAGTTGTGAATGCCAACGCAACCTCTATAGTCGTTATCCGCTCCACATACCGACATCATTGATCGTAAGATTGAGATTCCTCCACCTACCGTGCAACTGTCAGACATACCTCAGTCAGGTTTATTAGCGTCAATGGTACCACTACCAGTTCTCACACGTCCTGGAAAGAGACTTCACACTTTAGAGAACACCGCATCTACCTCTAGAGACTCTGGGACTGCATCGAAGAAGCTCAACGACTTCAACAAAACATCTATATCATTATCCGTAGTCTCTCTAGTGTCATGTTACATCAAAAATAAAAGTAAATAAAAGAGTTATTACAAATATTATTGACTAAAACTAAAGTCAAAGAGAAAAAAAATCAATAACAACATCGTCAATAAAGTTATATATACATGTTATATACATCTAAACACAAGTATATAATCAACTAAACCTTCTAAGTTTTGTTGATGCAGATTTGTGTCCGATGCTTGTCGAATAGATTAGTTATTATTTTATGCTGAATTTGTAATAGTTAGTGAAACGGTCTATCGAACGTGTATAGACCCGCTCGTTTGAAGTGGTCAAACGAGAGGGTTATTCGGTTGACCGTGTGTGTTTGCAAGACAAGGGGTGTGACTATAAATAGAAAACCCTTGCCATTTCAAACTCTAGGAGATTTTAGGAGGTTTGAGACCTCACCGGGAGAGATCACCACTTGGTCTCTCCCCGGATGTGTACTCCTTTGTTATGGTTCGGTTAGCTTGTTAATCGGGCCGATTTGTAATGTTTTACTACCGGATTAATACAAAGTTGTTTGTTTATCATCTCTAATCTCTCCCGTCTTGAACCGATCTCACACGAATCACGGTTTCAGTCACGAAACTCGGTCCTACAATTGGTATGAGAGCCATGGTGCCTGATTTAGTAAATCTAACCGTTTACTAAGTCACATGTGCTCTAGATCTGTGATTTTAGTGATTTTTGTTCAAGAAGAAAAGTTGGGTGAACATGAGAAAAACTCAGATCTGGATCCGAATTTTCAGATCTGTGCTGAAACAAGTGTTGGGTTTTATATTTTTCACCTAAATATTCAAGTTATCATCATCAAAAATTGTATACAAAGTGTTTTCGACAAATCTGCAAATTTGAACAGAGGCTGTGTTCTTGTTGTTCTTGGCGGCTGCTTAAAGAAACTAGGGTTTCTTCATACCCCGAAAGATGAAAAAGGTGCTCGAAAGATGAGACTTTGGGTCGAAGGATCCAGATCTGGATCGAAAGATACCAGATATTTGTGGGTACCCTCAAAAACTTCGAAAGATGATCCTCGAAGGATATCTTTCGACCTGATCCATCTTTCGAAAAGTCTGATCAGCTCAAAGGATATCTTTCGACCTGATCCATCTTTCGAAAAGTCTGATCATCTTCTTTTATTTGGGGGAAAATGCAAAGGTGAAGTGGTTTGACTGTTTGGTGGTTGGATATGTATCGATAATGAAGATGTTTGTTGTTAATTGGGATTTAAATGTCTGTTTATGTATCGCTGGAAGATGGCTGTTGCTGCTAGTGTTCATCGAAGAAGAAGAAAAGGTGGTTGCTGGTCTTGTATCGCAGAGGAAGAGACAAAGACTAGAGTGTCGGCTGTTGTACAATGTTGTGACAACTAGGGTTTCTTACAAGTTGCAAACATCAGCAGCTGATCTACCAACGATTTCTGTTGGGCCCACCTTGAGTGAGTTTAATTGAAGATGATGGGCCTGGTGTCAATGGTGAAATATTGGGCCTTATAATAAGAAACACATTAATCTTTTGTTGATTTGTGTTAGTGGGCTAAGATGTTTCTAACATGGGTAACTGGCTGCATTTATTACCCATTTGGTGTAAGATGTAAATTAGTTTAGAATTATTGGACCGATCAAAAGGCCTAGTAATGTTGGCTAAATTAATTTTGGGTGGTTGATTAAAATTGCGATTCATTGGAACAAATTTCTAGATGAGACATGGAGTCGTGGATCTATCTCTATTCGTGAGTTGCAACATGGGGGTCGGGTATTCGCGGAGTTGATTTGAATTGTGCTTCTAAATTTGAATTGTTGATGCAGATTTGTGTCTGATGCTTGTCGAATAGATTAGTTATTATTTTATGCTGAATTTGTAATAGTTAGTGAAACGGTCTATCGAACGTGTATAGACCCGCTCGTTTGAAGTGGTCAAACGAGAGGGTTATTCGGTTGACCGTGTGTGTTTGCAAGACAAGGGGTGTGACTATAAATAGAAAACCCTTGCCATTTCAAACACTAGGAGATTTTAGGAGGTTTGAGACCTCACCGGGAGAGATCACCACTTGGTCTCTCCCCGGATGTGTACTCCTTTGGTATGGTTCGGTTAGCTTGTTAATCGGGCCGATTTGTAATGTTTTACTACCGGATTAATACAAAGTTGTTTGTTTATCATCTCTAATCTCTCCCGTCTTGAACCGATCTCACACGAATCACGGTTTCAGTCACGAAACTCGGTCCTACAAGTTTTACAAAAATAAACAATTAAGATATATATATAGGGCCAGGATCATTTCAGGACCATAAATATTTACAGAACTCGCAGAACTCCTAATAAACAATCTTTTGATTTATATATTTTTATGTTTTGGACAATTTTATCATTTATTATGTGTATTTTTACGATTACATACACGTTAAGAGTAATTTTATCATCTTTTATATGTAATTTTATAATTACACATATGTAAACTAGTTTTTTTACATATATGTAATTAGTTATGATACATATATATAATTTTGGCAATTAAACATATGTAAATTACTTTTAACATGTATGTAATCAAAGAAATACATATAATAGATGATAAAAAGATCCTAAATACAAAAACTTATATATAAAATGATTGTTTATTAGGAGTTTTGAAAGTTCTGTAGTTATTTAGAGTTCTTAAATGAACTCAACCCTATATGTGTGTATATATATATATATAACTTACTTCATCGAGAAATTGGTTTTGATACCAATTGACAAAGTCAAACATATGTTGGAGAACCATGTAGCCGCATTCCCATCCACCCTTTTGTTGCTTACACTGTAATAAATTAACAAATTATTATTTAAAAGTAAAGAAAATCAAACAACTAAGAAATAGCAAAAACAGATACATCAACCATTGTGTAGTCGAACTCGGATCCTAAGACGGCAGGAATTAGAATTGAAAGACCATAGTTAGAAGCATTCTTTTCGCCTCTTATCTTTGTTGAATCCAAAATATATAGGTGAATCATAGTTTAATAAAATAAAAGATGATGAACAAAGACCAATGGTTGCTACAAAATTAACGTTATAGAATAGTTAGGTGAATGATAGTTTAATAAAATAAAAGAAAGTTAACTAAAATAAACTTACTCAGCCCAATGCGGTGCAAGAATGAAATCTTTAACCTCTCTTGGATTTCTTTCGCACATATCACTTGTGATTGCGTTCACATTTAAAAAAGCGCATTGGTTGCGTTTTTTAGCGTTTGACTCCTTATAATAGTATCCTAAGACAAGAATAAAATATATATGGAAAAACTTAATAAATTCAGTTATATCTATACAATATTATAATGATGACAACTTACAATGTAAACCAAAACACAATGGTGAGATCAACCCATTCTTTGACAAATAATCCTAATATTGATTCAGCCTCAATATAGGTAACACTATTGCTAGGAAACATATTCTCAGGAGGTGAAAATGGAAACCTAGTAGTCCAGTGATGATGTAGAGTTTCTTTTATTATTATTATTATTATATAATGAGAATTATTATGATAAATGACATTTCACAAGATGATGTAGAGTTTCTTTTATTTATTTTGAATCATATGCACTAGATTTGTCCGCTTTTCCTGGCGCCTTTCATCTACAGAAGTAATATCCTATACGACCCCTTAGGCGGTATTTGTAAGTTTTGAAAATATTTGAATTTACCAACGATTATTTGTTTCTTTAGTTCTTGTTAACTCTTTTAGGTACCCGTATTAATTATTATCTATTAGCTTCTTAAATATTAGCAGAAAAACCAAATCCAAATGATATCTTCTACATGATAATTTCATTAAAAACATATCTAGTAAAGTCCCACCCATAAAATTGAGAGACTGCACTCAATGAGAATATTCCCTACTCAACAAACAATTTAAGAAACTACCAACAAGCTCAAGCTCTCATAAGTTAATCAAGCACTATCTCGGGATTGGCTCGACTCGTTTGCATCCCTGCCTACTATCATATAATCACATTTATAAAAAAATCCAAAACACCCCCCTTAATCTATGGAAATTTGGGTCTAGTCAACTTAACCAGATTACAACAATCCTTAAACCTGAGTTAGAGCAAGCCTACCCCAACCAGGTTCTTTTTTTTATGTCAAATAGTTATTTTTGTGAATACGTTTCTGAATTTGTTTCATTTTATTAACTCCTTTCTTATGTTAATCAAGCATTAATTCGACTTCAATTATAAATTCCGTTTTTTTTTTCTGTTTGTTGGTGCATATGTCTGTCGACTTTGTCTTGTATCGAGTCATGTATTAAAATAGGATAGACTGGAGCTCAGTTTACGAGAAAAAAGGTTTTTAGGTGAAACATACCAATTCACACGAATTAGGATGTCCAGTTCATAGGAACTGGGATGTCCAGTTCATAGGAGGTGGGTGATGTCCAGTTCATAGGAAGTGGGTGTGTCCAGTTCATAGGAAGTGTTTGTGTCTAGTTCATAGGAAGTGGGTGTGTCCAGTTCATAGGAAGTGGCATGCCTATAAATAGAGAGTCCAAGTCTTTCATTTGTAACTTTGTCATTCCGGTAGCGAAGCTCTGGCGAGGTGTCTCCTGACCGTGTAAAGCTATCAAATCAATACAAGAGACAGTTTAAGTGATTCTAAGTGCAATACAAGCTGATTCAATATCGATACTTCTGTTTCCACCTTTCGTATTGATCGAGAACTCTTCTGATTGACTCATTTAGGTCGAATCTCGATCCTACAAGTTGTATCAGAGCTCAGGAGGAAGAGTTCTTACCGATTCAGCTCGATTTCATCAAAAACTTCTGTTTTCTTCTCATTTCTACTCACTTTCTTCATATTTTTTCAAAATTAACGGAGATTTCACGGATAAAATGAACTGATTTTCACATATAATACGCGAAACATTGTTTTAAACAATCCTTGAAAGAATCACACCCTAATTCGACCTAAATCTTGATCAATTTTGTCAAAAACATATCCGATTGTATGACATCATCATCAATTCGCACAACTTGATTCTCAGTTCGCATGAAATTGACATTCAGTTCATAAGAAGTGGCTCAGTTCGCATTGTGATAACTCGTATTTCAAACCTATCTTTGTGTTTAATGTAACGTTTGTGAATGTGATGTGATTATATGAACTTGATTGATTAATTGAAATGTTATGATTGATATATGTTATGTGAATCTTTGTATGTATATATATACATGACAACTCGGAACGCACAACATAACCCGATCGCATAAGCTCTTGTTGGGCCACACTTCTTGGACTTGTATCACAAGGGCGACCCGTAATGGGTTCGGCCCATTCTTTATTTGCGCATAACATTATGGGGAAGAGGTGTGATCCTCATAATCCACAAACACTTAACACACACATAAACCCTACTCTCTTTCTCCCCTCTCAAGCTCGACAACGAACACCCCTCCTTTCCATCGAAGATCTTATTGTTCGGATCATCCTCGTTATACTCTCTTAACCGGTTAGTGTTTCGTTATTAATTGATTGTATGATACTTGATGATTGTGATCTACATGTTTTCACATGATGATTTAGATTGTAAAATCACTAAGGTTGTTCATGTAGATCGACTCATTTATGTAGGGTGTTTATATTGATTTAGAGATGATGATTTAGAACCGAATAGATGTTATTCGGTTGTTATGTTCCTGTCTTTCGAATTATTT
>JARYGA010002045.1:0-23671 GCA_030545235.1 Helianthus tuberosus
TGATGCCCCGCTTGCGGTGTGCACATATAATGTATATATGTGTGGGCGCTCGGGGGGCAAAAGTGAAATGGTACTAACTTTAACGTTATTTTACTAATTTCGTGAAAATAATGTTAAAAGCGGCGGATGGTTAATCATGCATCATGTGGTGACGTTGATAGCTAAAAGACACGGGGGTACATGCACCAATCAGTCTTTGTCTTGATTGTTTGAGTGTTATGTGTCTTAGGTCCAAGGCTTGATACAAAACTACAATCGAGCCGGGGGGTCTCACCGGAAGCAGCCTCTCTATTCCTACGGGGTAGAGGTAAGGCTGTCTACATCTACCCTCCTCAGACCCTACCTTAGCTTTGCTATTGGTGGGATTTACTGAGTATGATGATGATGATGATGATGCATGATAGAATTTTGTACAAGCACTTTAATCCCATTCGTGATGATCCCTATTCAAGAGTGGTGGGCTTACATATACGCACCTGCCCCCGGTAAAAAAAAATATTTTTTTTTGCAAAATCTTGATCGTACCTCTTAAAAGTTCGTTTAAGCCCCTCGATTGCCCCATCTGAAAATAAATCCTAGGCCCACCACTCCTATTCAAGATATGAAAACCACGACTAGTCACATAATGACACATATATGTTTTTCTTTTTCACCAATGATGGTGTTTTTCAGTGCCCGGTTCTCTTTTAACGGGACCCCAAATTTCTGCTTAGATCAGGTCGAGTTATATAAATAATAAAAACTTGTCGTTTCAACCACTAAACTAAGAGCTACTATCTACTCTTTTAGGTAGTTATAATCACGAAAAGGTAATACGACGTTCCATAACCACTATAAAGAATAACTAGAGTACATAATAAAACTCAATGCTATTTTTTGTTTCACTTTGTATTTTAATGCAACGTGTATAGATTTTGTTTCTGTGAATTCATAAATCTCGGGTTTCAGTCAAAACCCTATAACACGTTACATAAAAAAAGTTATTGAGTTGATTTGACCCCACACCTTATATACACATAGGGGTAGGGGCGTCCATCACTCATCACTCATCACTCACAACTTCCAATCAAGTTTTGTCATGTTATCAAGCATTATTCCATCACTAATGATGGATTTTAGTGGAAATGTCTATCACTCACCACACCCATCTCCATTTAAAAATAACTCACCACTCAAACATGTAAAACGCTTGATAAATTCAACGCGTTATGGAAACCATCGGCGAGGGTGTATCACACGGTAAGACGTGTTGTTCCTCCTCTATAACGGATCGCCCCGGGTCCCCTTAGTGTGATGATACAACCTAACCCCCTTTTATGGCATCCATGCTAATGGTGTAAAAGTTCGTTTTTCGTCTAAGGTACCAGTTCAATTTTTTTTTTTTCATGTTTACTGTACGTTTCGAGAACTCCATGGTATTTGACTATTTGGTTCAAGGTGGAGTCCGATATATTTTTTTATATATCTCAACGGGCATTTTCTCTTATATTAATTAAAATAAATAAAACACATGTAGGGCCCATAGAACAATTGGCTCATAATCTGTGACTGTAGTAGGCCCAGCCTAAAAATATTGTTAACTAGAGGGATAACCCGCGCTACGCAGCGGGTCAGGGACTAAAGTTTAAACTTATTAGAAGCACATGGTGTAAAGAAAAAAAGGGTAGAACAGTCATTTCACAAAGAGTAAATTTCAAAACTCGTCCTTTATGTATGTTACTTATTGCAAACTTTGTCCTTTGTCTTCAATAATTACTAGATGTTTGCAAACCCTTGCAAGTTATGTCCTTCATCCCTAACTCAGTTAATTTTTGTGGTTAAATCTGACCAAATGAACCCTACATGAGGGTATTTTTGTGGTTAAATATGACCAAATGGACCCCACATGAGAGTAAAATGACCAAAATACCCTCATGTGAGGTCCATTTGGTCAGATCTAACCACAAAAAAATAATTGAGTTAGGGCTAAAGAACATAACTTGAAAGGGTTTGCAAATATTTAAGTTTTATTTTTTTTTGGTTTTTGAGGGGTAGGGGGTTAGGTTTTTTGCGTGGTTTTTTGGTGAGGTATATAACTTTTTTTTTTTGTTTTTTTTTTTTTTGGGGGGGGGGGGGGGGGGGGTGTTTAGGTTTTTGGGTAGTGGTGATGTGAGGGTGAGTGTTTTGGTTTTGGGTGGTGGTGTAATGAGTTTAGGTTTTAGTTATTGGACACTTGTCACTTTATAAAGTCTTCTTACACTTCTTACAATTGTGAGCTTTTGTAGAATAACTTAACCCTGATGACTGATAGTTTATTGTAGCTTTATAATTATACAGTCATGTATAATAACTTATTCTTTTAAAACCACTCTAACTTTATTAAATGTGCTGAACGAGTTGACGCCAACCCTCGCATTGCAGTGGGATGTTAATTATAATTTTTTAGTATCATTACATACAATTCCAAAAATATTTAAGTCACCCGACCCAACCTATAAAAACCTTTTTAATTCAAGAATATTAATAAACTAACATTATTAATATTGTAATATAATGTTGGTTAATAGGGATGATGGGTCAGATTTGTTGCAAAAGGTGATGCGTGTAAGCCCATGGCTGATTGAATTAGTGCCAAACATGCCCAAGGCATGTTGAATTCCAGACCCCATCTTTAGTGGATCTTAACCCAACACACAAACATTAACTATACCTATTCCCTAAACACTTGGATGAGTCTCATCCACATGATGATTTGATCAATGGCAATGTTGATCTAACCATTGGTGGTTGTAGCAGCTATAACTTGATTGTTATGTGTCACACCCCGACTAAATCAGTTGGCGTGGCCGGACCGGTATCTTCATTGCACAACGGAAGAATAAATGCTAAGACTTCTAAACAATTGACGCCTGCTAAGTACTCGAATCCTCATAGGTTCTCATATTCCAACCGTGCCATAGTTTGAAAATGTAACCTGAGAAAGAACATGCGAAAAATCAACATAAAGTTGGCGAGTTCATAGTTTGTTTGTAAAACATTTAGAACAAATCTTTTTGAATAACCGGTTTTAAAATATTGTTGAGAAAACGAAATAAAAATCATTTTCTTTGGCATGTTATATGAAAACTTTGTGTTTGCGAAACTTTGTTTGTGTAAAGCGTTATGTCTGTAAAACTTTGTATTTAAAAAGTTTTGTGTTTGTAAACTTGTGTAACTGTCAATGTCTGCGTACGACAAAGACAACATGCCCGCATGAGCCTATAACCAACCCAGTGCTAGAGAGTGCCTCGCCAAATCGTTTACTCAAGACGATAGACTAACAGGCGGTTATAGTTGGTTATGCAGCGAGGACTCACTGTACGGTTTTAAGGACCCTACAACCCTTATAGTTGAGTAGAGGACAACCTAGTCCTTGTGTTTGAATGTAGGACAACCCAGTCCCATTAGTTGTATGTAGGATAATCCAATCCTATGTTTAGATGTAGGGCAATCATATCCCTATGCTTAGATGTAGGACAATCCACTCCCTAATTGTAACTAGGAAAATCCCATCACTAGTCATGGAACTCATGTATGTTTCCAAAAAAAAAAAATAAAAGAGAACTCGTATGTTTTTGTAAAACCGGTATGTTTAGCATAAACCTTTCATAAACCATTTGAGTTTGTCAAAATCCATTTGCCACATGGTTTAGAAATCTGTTGTTTTCGTTTATTGAAATATTGTGTCTTGCATGTCTTTCCACCCCCGAAAACTTTTATACAAATGTAAAAGCCGTAAAAAGTGAGGGTTACGAACTCACCTCAATATCCAGTGCAAAGCTAGCATAACATAATCCATAATGTTGTTTCCAAAACGTAACTCGCTAGCATGCAATCTATAATATTCCTATAAATGAATAAAGTTATAAGTTGTCAATTGAAATGTAGCTAAACTACGTGTGATCAAGCTCTACCGAATCGTTAACCGAGCGACTCGATGGTAAGAGGTTAACTAGATGGAAACGAATACGTCATACTTGTTTGTTCCATTTATAGTCGGTGATAAATACTATGTCTTTGAGACAACTTAGTTTCCAAAAGGTTTAGAGTAGGTATGTTTATATAGAAATATACATATATATTTATAAAATTGTGTTAGTCATCTCGAATAGTAGAACGTGTATGTACTAAATATATGTTGTGAAAATAATACACGTTGATGAATACTAATACGACTCGTCGTAGGTTTTCATATGATGTACATATGTATATGTAAATGTAAATATAGATATGTGTATATAAATATATAAACATCGCGTAGCCGCAGTAGCAGATTCGCGTCTCATGGATAATTATCAAAGTAATTATATATAGTTGCACGCTTGTTATAATCTAGTCGTGTTTGCTTGTTATCAAAATGATTCGTGCGATAAAGTATGTGAAGATCGTATGGTGACGCGTCGAATTATGTTTAGACATTTGAAATAAATATTATATATATAAATAATTATATTTATTTTATAAAGTTGTCAAGTTGTAGACGTTGCAAATAAATATAACTAATCATATCTATTTTAAATAATCATTGAATAATAGTCATTCGAAATAACTATAAATAGTTACATTTATTATATAAACTTTTTGAGTTGTGGATGTCTGAAATAAATATATATAATTATATTTATTTTATATAATTGTGGAAATTCCAAACGTTTGAAACAAATATACATAACTATATTTATTTTATACAAATTTTCCGAGTTCTAGACGTTTGGAATGAATATAAATAATTATATTTATTTTATAGAAATTCTTGAGTTTCGTTAGCTTGTAGATCGTGTTCGTTTAAGTGATGTAAACTCGTTTTGTAAGTTATAAACGTCGTCAAGGTTATTATACCCTTATATTTCCTTTGGAAAAACACTTGAACTCGTTATGTTACCGTCGGTTTTTGAAATAATAACATATATCTTTATATTTCAACAAAAATCGGGCAGGGTTTTCTCTGTTTTATGATAATCCCGACAACACTAGTTGTCGATAATTTTCAAAAACTCAACAATTAATACACAACAATATATATATATATATATATATAGGGGATGGATCATGAGAAAACTAGTTTAAATGAGAAAACCAAAAAACTAACCAAAAAAGCCTAAAAAAAACCTAAAAACATACCAAATTTTTTTTTTTTTTTTTTACAATTTTTTATATAAAAATCGCTAATTTTTATGTATGAAAAAAAATTTTCAAAAATTTTTTTTTTTTTTTTTGTTTGTACTGCACATGTGCACTAATACATAAAGCTTAAACCACTTAACCCACCCCCCCCCCCCCCCCACCGACACCCCCCAAAAACCTAAACCCCCCACCCTCACCCCCCAAAAACCTAAATTCACCCTCCCACCAAAAGCCTAACCCCCCCCCCCAAAAAAAAAACCTAAACCCCCCACCCTCCCGAAAACCTAAAACTACACCCTAAACATAAACCCGAAAAAAACCTAAACCCCCCACCCCCACCCCCCAAAAACCTAAACCCCCCCACACCCAAAAACCTAATCCTAATCCTAAACCTCCAAAAAACTAACCCTAAAAGCTAAACTAAACTCAAAAAGCTAATTTTAAGCATGTAATGCAATTGTAAACCCGAAAAAAAACCTAAACCCCCCACCCCCACCCCCCAAAAACCTAAACCCACCCTCCCCCCCACACCCAAAAACCTAATCCTAATCCTAAACCTCCAAAAAAACTAACCCTAAAAGCTAAACTAGACTCAAAAAGCTAATTTTAAGCATGTAATGCAATTGTAGTACATGTTATATTGCACATGTGCACTACTATAATAATAGTATTGAAAACAAGACGACACCATAAATCTTTTTTTATGTCATAAAAAATATGCTCGAATATACTTGAATGAAAGATACAAAAATTTGTGATCTTATGGTGTCATTTTTGTTTTAAAATGATAACGTATGGAGAAATGGGAAATGTTTGAAAAGTTATATATTTTTTTTCCAATTTTACCCCTCCTTCATTAAAAGTCCCCCCCCCCCCCCCCTCCTTCACTAAAAGTCTCTCCCCTCCTTTTTTAGTGGTTTTTAGTTAGTTTTCTAGTTTTCTCATTTATATCTAGTTTTCTCATGATCCTCTCCCTATATATATATATATATATATAATTTTTCCGTCGTATGTTCAAACGTAAAATTTTGTCAAATACAAGCCTAATATATATTTATATATATGTTATGTCGTGACACTTCGGTTCGATTTTTAATTAATAATACACAAGTTTTATATGTCGGTCCGGTTATAATATGGTTTTGTTAGGCGGGTGGTCGTTTTAGACCTCGGTTTCGCGTCAAGATATTATTTATATAACAATATGAATGAAATTTGCGTCGTTAAAATTTTACCGAGTCTCGGGTTGACCCTTGACTGAGTTTTACCGTAGTTGACCGGGTTTGACCTAAAATACCAAAACTGAGCTGTTGACTTGTTGACCTGAACCCGAACCAAGTCGTGACTGATGTTGACCAACTTTGACTGAACCCGGATGTTTGACCGAATCGAAACCGAGTCAAACAAACTTGAAACTGAACCGAAACATGAGTTATCATAACCCAAACTAGCCACAAGTAACCACCACCACAACTGAGGCCGTTCGGCCGGCCGGAGCCGCCGCCGGTGGCTGCCGTTGCTACCGTTGCCAAACCCAAATCAAAACCCACCACCACGTCAAACTGTCCCGAGCCCAAAATAAAGCCAGACCCTGAGCCGCACCACCTCCACTGCCACGATACATGTTGCGTCGCCACTACCTCCAGCGACTCCCCTACGGTTGCGTCATCATCATCATCATCATCATCATCATCGTCATCATCATCATCCTCATCATCATCATCCCGAGAATCACATGACCGACCAGAAAAAGGATAAAAAGACTTAGATCAAAAGGGGATGTTAAAGAAAAGAGAATTTTTAGGACTTACCGGAAAAGCGTAACGTCACCGGAAAATAAAAACACCTGAAAATGAGTAGAAATGCTCCTAAATCCCGATCTAAGCATGCACGAACTTAAAAATCCAAAATAAGTTCGCCGGAATCTTGACCGGGAGCTTCGCCGGAGTTGAATGACAGCCCAAACGGTTTAGTTTCTTCGAAAACGGACACCACCATCGTGTCGGGAAGGTCTGTTTTAGTGGGGGTAGGGTGTCGGGTTGAAGAAAAAGTCACTGGAAAACACACCGCCGCCGCCACATGCGGCGGCGGTGCCGCCGTCTCTGTCTCGCCGGACCACCGCGCACGGTGGTCGGCCACCGTGTTTCTTGCCGGAGCGCTGCCGTCATCGGGATTTTTGACCGGCCAGCTAATCTAGAGAGAGAGAGAGTTGAAGAGAGGAGGTGAGGAAGAGAAAGAAATTGTTGAGTGAGTTATGAGGGTTTTAGGTTAAAATTTCCGATTTATAGGTAGGGTTTTGTAGGCTTGGGCCCAAGGCCCGTTTCTAGCATTTTGAACGGCCCGATCCCGTTTTTGAAGCCCGTTTTTGCACCCGAATGTCATGTAGTGTCATAAAATAAAAATTTACGATCATAACATGTAACCAGTGTCGGTGTTCAACGTTGGACACGCTCATTCGTCGGTTGCGTTAAATTCGCACGAAATGCTTCGGTTTTCGTTTTTCTGACCGTTTTTTGTTCTGGTGTCGACTACGAATAATAAAATTCGATTAAGGAGCTCAATACTTCATAATATTTCGGTTTTGAAGATAATACACTAGTCCGACACTTCTCTTTCGTTGTCGGCGCGTTCCTACAATCTTGTTTTTCGTTCACCTATGCGTTTTGTGACATTCGAAAGTGTGATTGTTTCGCGAAACCAATTTCATATGTTTAAGTTATACATATAAAATATGTATTTGTTGGAGTTTTCAGTATTTTATCCAGTGTCAGTTCGTTATCGGTTAACGCTCAGCAGATTTCCCGAAAATCACCATCTGCACACTGTAAGGTTAGATAGGTGTTCCAAGTGTAAATCTCGTAAACGGATCTTTCAATGATATAAAACACTAAAACTTGTGTTAGTGCAGAATCCTAACACAAGGTGATTCGAGAAGCAAAGCAAACCAAAACAAATAATAACTCAAAAGCTTATCTTACATTCACCAATGAAGGAGACAGATACAAGACTCACAGGGTTTCGGCTGGCTCTGGAACTCTCACAAACTGATCATCCCAAAACAACATGAGGGGATTGATTATATACTTGACACTTGGGCCTAAAGACCTTACCAAGCCCAGCCGAAACCTACATGACCCATTAAACTGTTTCGACCCAAAATTCAATGTAAAACATAATTACAAAATCAACTTTCAACTTTTACTAACCCTCTATGTATAAACCTTCAGGTTCCAACAATCTCCCCCTAGTTTTAGAGGATAGGGGTTCTTCAATCTTCAGCTTCTTCCACCGCCATCAATCTTATCCTTATAACCACCAAAACCTTTTTTCTGACGTGTAGTGCACCAGCAACAGCTGCAGTCCACTATTTAGCAGCACCTTCATACTTTTCTATAGACCGAATCTGATTTTGTGCTAGCACCTCTAGATTTTCCAAGTTCAAATTCAGTAATTCCACTTGATCAGCTAATCTGAACTGCATGTCATCATCACACACAATTAAAGCCTGTCCCAATGTCTCATTATATGCACAGAAGTGCACAGCCTTCAAAATACCATCTAGAATCTTCTTCACCAATAGAATTGTCTTCTCTTTGTCAGTGGGCGGCCATGTTACAATCTTCATTCGCTTATTTGTTTTGAGGATCACGAAATCCTGGAGCAGGTGTCACGATGGATATCGCGGTATTCATAGACGGAAATCCTCGCGCACCTCTCGCCTGAGCCTTTTGAAAAAAAAATATCCTCTACCACCAGGCTTGTCATCGGTATATGGTGCATTCGCAAGCACAGTTAAACCCACCTTCTTCATCGTCTGGAACTGAGCTGGCCTTGAATAGTATTCCACTGGACCTATTTTTCTCTTAATCCACCACATTTTTCGATCATGGTCCAACCCCCAGCTCACAACCCGTGATATATTTCCAACCTTCTCATAATGACTTTCACCAACATCCATCAAATGATAAGTAACTTGAACATCAGGATCAGCAGGATTCAGATTTCTATTCTTCACAACCACCAGTTCCCTTTTCTGCTTTAACCTCTTGGCCTTCGCTTTATCTTTTTCTTTATCAACTGGTTTATTGAAGTATAGATCCATTGCTGCAGCAAACTCAGCATCATCCTTTGCAAACGCTCTAGCTCGATCCTCAGCAGCTTTTTTGTATTTCTCCATATCAGTTGGATTAGCAAACTCTTGTCTAAACTTCTTTTCCAACTAGCCACGGATATCATATACAATGGAGAACAATAAACCAACATCTCCTTTCAACTGATCTATCGGCCGATTCTTTTGAATGATCGTGTCTTCTAATTGAATAATCTTTGCATCTTTATGAATCGAATCTTGTTCAAGAACCACAATTCTCTTCTTCAACTCCCAAACACTAATAAACTCATCATCGTCACTTGAATCATCAACAAACGTCAACTTCAAACGTTCTTCATGCCTTATCCCATGTCGCAACCCCCGGCCCCTAATCTCCTGGGAACGGGCGGCCGCGAACTCAGATTTAGTGGTATCAGTGTTTATTCATTTTGGCAGCGGAATTTACATCAGGACCGTAGTTAGGAAATATTTTATCAGAGTAAAATACCACATTTTTATAATAATAAACACATGGGAAATTCCCGAGTTTCCATTACAAACATTGTTTATAGGGATAAACACTAATTTATTTAAATAAAACATCTTCTTTATTTAGTTAACTTTTATAGCCACATTTTCCAAGCCTTACGTGCTGTCCAGCTGTCTTCTATTTGGCATTTACATTTTGTTACCTAAAACGCGTTTAAAAACATTTTGTCAGTGAGAAATACTTGTGAGTGAATCCCAATTTAATCAAAACAGGTTTTATCATTTCACAGTATTGAGAGCGATTACAATGTTTATATCTACAAAATTACTCATTCAGTACTGTCAATCCTAACTGGTGGGTCATATTACTCATTGGCTATCTCATTGTCCAATGGTAACGTGTTCCACGTTTTGTATACAAGACCCCAACATACCGGCAGTAATTGAAGAATTACAAAGACTCAATCACTGCTAATTATATTTTAAAACAATTAAGGTTTTGCAAAAACAATTTACAAAAAGAGGATTACTCACATTGCTATTTTAGGATTTTCCTTTGTGACTTCCTGGTTATAATCTATTAATTAAACAATGCACACACGTTAGTATAATAACCTAATTTACATTAGTTATACCCTCCCTGAGATAGAACTCCAACAACTACGTCGGGCAGAGCCTCGACAGGAGTTACGAAGAACTAGATCAATCGTGCAGCGTATCTAATACGTAACCGGGGGTTAAAATACTTACAACGAGGTAGAGCTTCGTTAACTAGGGGGTATTATGCCCGGTATAATTTCTATACAACATAATTTGAGAGAGAATTAAACTTTTTGAACGACGGAAACTGAATGCCGATCGTTCCAATTTATAGGGCCTGTAATCGAGTTTTTCGCGCCCCGCGACGGAAACATAGAAGGCTTTCGTGGCCCGCAAGGCCAACTAGGGTAGGCCCTAGCTTGGCTGATTCGGCCACTAGACTCGACACGCGCGTGACACGTAGCAGTTCCAGAGGAGGCCTGGTGTCAAGGAAGTCGTGACCCGCGATAACCTTTACTGGCTTTGTCGCGCCCCACCAGAGACCATTAAACTTTGTTTTTTATTATATTTTTATAAGATTAAAGTAATTAGGGCCCACTTTTCATGTACAGGGTGCATTTTAGGATGTATAGAGATGTTCTAAATATTTAAGGAAATATTTAGGAGTGTCGGAATTATTTTAGGAGGGTTGTTATATCCTCCCCACCTTGTTTTAGAACTCATCCTCGAGGTCTACTAGAACAGGTGTGGATATTTCTTCTGCATTTCTGATTCAAGCTCCCAAGTGTACTCTAGACTCTCTTGGAATCCCATTTTACTTTGACTAGAACTATTATCTTGGAATCCCTTTCTACAAACTTAAGCTTTTCATTTACCTCTATATCCTTAAGAGGCAGTTGTAGCTGATAAGCTACTGGTCATATACTTCTAATAATCTCAAAAGGTCCAACATACGTGGGGCTTAGCTTTCCTCTTTTGATGAGTCTAGCTCTGATACCACTCTCTGTCGCAACCCCTGGCCCCTAATCTCATGGGAACGGGCGGCCGCGAACTCTGATTTAGTGGTATCAGTGTTTATTCATTTTGGCAGCGGAATTTACATTAGGACCCTAGTTAGGAAATATTTTATTAGAGTAAAATACCACATTTTTATAATAATAAACACATGGGAAATTCCCTAGTTTCCATTACAAACATTGTTTATAGGGATAAACCCCAATTTATTTAAATAAAACATCTTCTTTATTTAGGTAACTTTTATTGCCACATTTTCCAAGCCTTCAGTGCTGTCCAGCTGGCTTCTATTTGGCTTTAACATTTTGTTACCTGAAACGCGTTTAAAAACATTTTGTCAGTGGGAAATACTGGTGAGTGAATCCCAATTTAATCAAAACAGGTTTTATCATTTCACAGTATTGAGAGCGATTACAATGTTTATATCTACACAATTACTCATTCAGTACTGTCAATCCTGACTGGTAGGTCATATTACTATTGGCTATCTCATTGTCCAATGGTAACGTGTTCCACATTTTGTATACAAAACCCCAACATACCGGCAGTAATTGAAGAATTACAAAGACTCAATCACTGCTAATTATATTTTAAAACAATTAAGGTTATGCAAAAACAGTTTACAAAAAGAGGATTACTCACATTGCTATTTTAGGTTTTTCCTTTGTGACTTCCTGGTTATAATCTATTAATTAAACAATGCACACGCGTTAGTATAATAACCCAATTTACATTAGTTATACCCTCCACAAGACAGAACTCCAACGACTACGTCGGGCAGAGCTTCGACAACCGTTACGGAGCACTAGATCAATCGGGCAGCGTATCTAATACGTAACCGGGGGTTAAAATACTTACAACGAGGCAGAGCATCGCTAATTTGGGGGGTATTATGCCCGGTATATTTTCTATACTACAGAATTTGAGAGAGAATTAAACTTTTTGAACGACGGAAACTGAATGCCGATAGTTCCAATTTATAGGGCCTGTAATCGAGTTTCTCGCGCCCCGCGACGGAAACATAGATGGCTTTCGCGGCCCACGAGGCCAACTAGGGTAGGCCCTAGCTTGGCTGATTCGGCCCCTAGACTCGACACCCGCGTGACACGTGGCAGTTCCAGAGGAGGCCTGGTGTCAAGGAGGTCGTGGCCCGCAACAGCCTTTACTGGCTTTATTGCACCCCGCCAGAGACTATTAAACTTTGTTTTTTATTTTATTTTTATAAAATTAAAGTAATTAGGGCCCACTTTTCGTGTACAGTGTGCATTTTAGGATGTATAGAGATGTTCTAAATATTTTTGGATATATTTAGGAGTGTCGGAAATATTTTAGGAGGGTTGTTATATCCTCCCCAACTTGTTTTAGAACTCATCCTTGAGGTCTACTGGAACAAGTGTTGATCTTTCATCTGCATTTCTGATTCAAGCTCCCAAGTGTACCCTGGTCCTCTCTTGGAATCCCATTTTACTTTTACGAGAACTATTCACTTGTGTTTGAGATTCTTGACTTTCCTGTCTTCAATTTGTAGAGGCCTTTCTACAAACTTAAGCTTTTCATTTACCTCTATATCCTTAAGAGGTATCACTAATGATTGATCAGCTAAGCACTTTTTGAGATTACATACATGAAATACATCATGTAATCCTGCCATTTCCTCTAGCAGTTGTAGCTGATAAGCTACTGGTCCTATTCTTCTAATAATCTCAAAAGGTCCAACATACCTGGGACTTAGCTTTCCTCTTTTGATGAATCTAACTACTCATTTCCAAGGAGAAACTTTTAATAATACCTTGTCTGCTACCTGAAACTCCAATGGCTTTCGTCTGTTATCAGAATAACTCTTTTGTCGATCGCGTGCTGCTTTTAGTCTTTCCTTGACTTGAATAATCTTATCCGTTGTTTCTTGTACTATCTCCGGTCCAAATAATTGCTTTTCTACAATTTCTGCCCAACAGACTGGAGTTCAGCACTTTCGTCCATAAAGTGCTTTGAATGGTGCAACATTGATACTGGTATGATAGCTATTGTTGTAGGAGAATTCTATCAATGGTAAGTGATCGTCCCAATTTCCTCCGAAATCAATTACACAAGCTCTAAGCATATCTTCCATTGTCTGAATTGTCCTTTCGCTTTGTCCATCCGTTTAAGGATGATACGCGGTGCTTAGATTTAACTTGGTTCCCATTGCTTTTTGGAAACTTGTCCAAAAATGAGAAGTAAAACGGCTATCTCTATCAGAAACAATAGATAAAGGAATTTCATGTAATGAAACTATTTCATTTACATACAACTTGGCTAACTATTACATACTGAAAGTTTCCTTTATCGGTAAGAAATGAGCAGACTTGGTTAACCTATCTACAATCACCCAGATTGTATCATTACCTTTTCGTATCTTGGGTAATTTGGTAACAAAGTCCATTGTTATCAATTCCCACTTCCTTACAGGCATTTCTAACTGTTGCAACAGGCCTGAGAGTTTCTGATGCTCAGCTTTAACCTGTGAACAGGTTAGACACTTGGCAACATAAGCTGCTATATCCTTGTTCATTCCTATCCACCAGAAATTTTTTCTTAAAACTTGATACATCTTATCACTTCCAGGATGTATCGTATACTTAGACTTATGGGCTTCTTCTAATATTCGGTGGCGTAGGTTTCCTTGTTTGGGTATCCAAATTCTTTTCTTATGGAATCTTCATATTCCATCTGTACCTTGTTCTAATTCCTTAATCATTCCTTTCAATTTTTCAGTATCGTCCTTGATTACTGATTCCTGTACTTTTCTAATTTGTTCATTTAAATATATCTGCAGATTTAATTTAAGAGAACATACTCTTTTGGGCTTTTCATGATACTTTCGACTTAAAGCATCAACTACTACATTAGCTTTTTCTGTATGGCACAGGATATTGCAATCATAATCACTAAGAAATTATATCCAGCATCTTTGTCTCGTATTTAATTCTTTTTGCCCAAAAATGTACCTTAAACTCTTATCATCAGTGAAGACAACAAATTTATTTCCATATAAATAGTGTCTCCAAATCTTAAAGGCAAAAATTATGGCTCCTAACTCTAAATCATGGGTTGAATAGTTTTCTTCATGATTCTTAAGTTGCATGGATGCATAGGCTATAACCTTTTGACGTTGCATCAACACACATCCACAACCTAACTTAGTAGCGTCACAATAAACTTCGAAGTCTTCAGTTTATTCTGGTAACGCTAGTATGGGTGTGATGTGTGTAAAATGCAACATATAAATTACATCAAATTTGGCATAAAACTAACCTTTTTTTAGTACTAATGTTGGAAAAAGTGTGCTTTTGTCTTCCTTTTGTATTTTTAGGATTAAATGAGCGTAAATGAACAAAAGAAGCAAAAATACAGCTAAATCTAACACAAAAACAAGAAAATGAATAAACGTGGGATGCCCGACCCCTCGACGGCATCTTCTCAAGCAAAAACAAGATATCAGAAGGCTGAACACGCCCCGTGCCCAGCGGACACGGGGGCGTGCCCAAGTGTCTGTAGAAAAGACAAAGCTATAGAACCTTCTATTTCCCAACACGAGGGCGTGCCCAAGTGTCTGTAGAAAAGACAAAGCTATAGAAGCTTCTATTTCTCCAAAATATCGTGTTTTATAAATTTAAAACTTGACTAAAGTGTTAAAAAGGGCTTAAAAATATACTTAAAAACCATATAACACTCGACACACATCAAGTTTTTGGCACCGTTGTCGGGGACACAAGGATTTTAAGAAAGTTAGGAATCAACGGCCTAATCGTTTTTCTTATTTTTCTGTTTTTTAGGATTTTTCTTAGATTTTCAGCTTCTGCAGAGCTCAGCACGGGCCGTGCCTGGTCGGACACGGGCCGTGCCCAGCATTGTTACTGGCAGTTTTTATTTTTCGAGTTACAGAGAGCTGAATACGGGGCCGTGTCGAGCTCCTCGATAACAGGGATCCAGAAAACAATTACTGTATCTTCGACCACGGGCTGTGTTCATCTGAGCACGGGGCCATGGTAAACCTTCTGACCAACGTTCTTTTTTTGTTTTATTGCAGGACTTGGAACCCAGGCACCACATTTGAACTTTCTACACAGTGTATGAGCTCCAGTTCCAATAGAGACATAAAAGAACCTTTAGACCAACCCGAACGCTTTCTAAGAAAAAAGACTTAAAGCTAAAAACCAAGAGAAAGTTTCGGGGGACTCACTTCCAATGGCGGATCAACGTACTCTCATGGATTACCTACGGCCCACCGTAGGTAATCTTGGCGCTGCTATCAATGCACCGAATGTCGAAGCCAACAACTTCGAACTTCGACAGCATTTGATACAAATGCTCCAAAACTCCGCAACCTTCCATGGGCTTGCGGACGAAGATCCCCACTTACATATTACCAACTTCTTGAAAATATGTGATACTTTTCGGATCAATGGAGCATCAAATGATGCCATCTGCCTCTGAATGTTTCCATTTTCACTAAAGGACCGAGCTAAGGCTTGGCTCAATACCCTCCCAGTTGGTTCGGTAAACACCTGGGATGAACTAGCCCAAAAGTTTCTATATAAGTATTTCCCTCCTGCTAAAACGGCTAAATTAATGATTGAAAATAATACATATTCACAAGAGGATGGGGAATCCTTATATGAAACTTGGGAAAGGTTCAAGGAGCTACTAAGAAAGTGTCCTCATCATGGTCTTGCTGTATTGCAACAAGTATCCACTTTCTACAATGGGTTGTTGCCACACACAAGACAAACACTTGACTCTAACTCCGGGGGACTTTTAGGTAATCGTCGCCCAAATGAAATTTATAATCAAATTGAGGAAATTGCTCAAACCAATTTTCAGTGGCACACTCCCCGAGGCACAAAATCTATTGCCCCGGGCGCCCATAAGGTTGACAAAAGCACCTCTTTGCAACCCCAAATCGAGGCTCTTTCTTCAAAAATCAAAAAGTTAGAAATGGAAAAAACGGCCTCGGTTATGGCTTGTGATGGGTGTGGTGGACCACATGAAAATTGGAGTTGTGTGAAAGAAATGGATAATCAAACAGAAACGATTAACTACATTGATAATAGACCTAGGCCGTCAGGTCCTCCAACGGGTACCTACAACCAAGGATGGCGTAACCACCCTAACATTGGTTGGAGAGAACCCGGCAATAGTAGTAACCAACAAAATCTAAACCAATGGTCAAACTTTCAACAACCAAGAAGCGAGTCACAAAATTTCTCTCAACAACAAGGGGGACGAGAGAGGCTTGAGGATACCGTCTCTCGCCTTATTCGACACCGAAAAGAAAAACTCGGATCGATTTCAATAATTGGAATCGAACTTTAGAAATCAACAAGCAAGTATTCAAAACATTGAAAAAAAAATAAACCAACTAGCTCAAAATTTCTCCGGGAGACCTCAAGGTGCGTTACCAAGCAATACCGAAACCAACCCAAAGGCGCAAGTGCATCTCATCACGTTGAGAAACCGTACCGTAGGTCCCGAGGAGGCTCTACTACCTCCAACCGAAAAGAGCCGATCTAGCCAAACCACAACTACGCGGACACCCCAACAAGAGACGGCTTCTCCACTAAATCAAGAGCCCACCAAGAATCCTCCGGTACCGTACCCCGGTCGGTTACTTCGCCAAAAGTCCGATGAGCAATTCACAAAATTCGTAAATTTATTAAAACAATTGCATGTTAATATTCTATTTGTCGAAGTGCTAACTCAAATGACTAAATATTCAAAATTTATGAGGGATTTCCTCACTCCCAAAATGAAAATCGAATCATTGCAATTAGTTAATTTAAGTGAAGAATGCTCCGCTTGCTACTCAACAAACTCCCGCAAAAGAAAATTAATCCCGGAAGCTTTACCATCCCTTGTTCAATTGGACAATCATCCATACGCAATGCACTAGCCGATCTTGGGGCTAGCATCAACCTCATGCCCGCATCAATGTTCGACCGACTCGGCCTAGGAAAAATAAGCCCTACAAAAATGAGCATACAACTCGCCGATAGGTCCATTAAATATCCACAAGGTGTCGCTGAAAATCTATTGGTTAAAGTCGGGGAATTTGTCTTCCCGGCCGACTTTGTCATATTAGATATGGATGAGGACACCGAAGTACCACTCATATTAGGAAGACCATTCTTAGCCATGGCTCACGCAATGGTGGATATGAATGCTGGAATACTAACATTGAGGGTTGGAGACAAGGAGATGACGTTTGGGGTCGGGAAAAGAGTAGAAGATGATGACCCGGTCAATTACATGAAAGTCATAGACTCAAGCTTGGATGATGCTCTCTGACGGTGCAACTTGGGATGCAAACCATCCCACTTGGGTAACATATGACTGGATTTGGGTCTAGCCAAGGACCCTTATAAACGTGGCGCACCACGGAGGCATTCCGCGGAACTATCCATAGTTTAGATTAACCTTTATGTTTTCTAGTTTAGTTTTTAATTTTTAGGAATAAAACACACTTGGATGGTGAAGGATACTAAGGGAGACTTGAGCCAACACCCCATGCACAAAAACAGAGCCTCCCGGACATTTTTCTTCATTACAGCAAGTTCAGCACGGGCCGTGCCCAGCCAACACGGCCCCGTGCTCAAGGGTCTGCAGAAAAAAACGCCCAGTTCAGGTAACTGGACACGACGCCCCCGTGCCCAGCCTTCTGTTACTTTTTGTTACTGGCAATCTGAACACGGGGCTGTGTCCGGACACCACGGCCCGTGTCCAGGTGCCCAGTAACATAAATTTTTGTTTAACACACATTTTTACATATTCAATCAACCTAAAAACTTATTTTTGGGACACATTGAGGACAATGTGTAATTTAAGTGTGGGGGGATGCTAAAACCTTGAATTTTGCAAGTCCTAATTACAAGCCTTACACAAAACTCTATTGTGTTGATGCATAATGTCTATCACCTGCGTCATCAGTCTATGTCGTGTCGTTTATATGTAATAGGTTAAATGTTAAAGTGTATATATGTTAGCCAGGTCGCATGACCTGAATGGGTCAGGTCGTACGAGGTGGACTTGTCCAGATCGTGCGGTCTGGATGTCTTATTCCGTGCGGTCTGGCAGGTCTATAAATAGACCAGTAGTGTTCTTCATTTGTAACTTTCTGGAGAATTTTGTACCGAAGTGCTATCCGATTCTCTCTGTACCAAAACGTCTAAAATCAATGAAGAACATGTTTAAAGTGACTTTCTACTCTTCTACTCCTGTTCTAACACTAATTGACGGTTTCTAGTCTGATTCCGCCTTTCTAGAAACTAGATCTGACTCTGATTGACTCGTTTGGACGATTCATCGATCTTACAAGTGGTATCAGAGCTCAGGATGAGTCAAATCTGATTGATATCACTGTTTTGAACGGTTTAGAACCATATACTTCTACTCTTTCTTGGATTTTTGGACGAATTCACGGACAAAATGGACTGAATTTTAGATATTATGTGTAAAACATCATTTTGAACAATCGTACAAAGTTGCAGACCATAAATCACACTAAAACTGATCCAAAAATGTTAAAAACTTGAAATTTTGATAAACTATGTCTTCAAACGAGGTGAAACTGTCCAAATCGTATGAAAATGATGCTCAAATCGTGTGAAATTGATCAGATCGTTTGATTTTTGTTCAAACCGTTTGAAATTCTTGTCCAGATCGCACGGATTGGACTAGATCGTTTGAAAATTTCAAAATCGTGTGACCAGATCACACAGAGTGGTCAGGTCGCTCGGACTGAAGATTTTTAACTGGTATTTGTCATCTCGCACGGTTTGGCAATCCAGGTCACACGATTTGGCACTCCAGGTCATTTGAAACAGTCCAGGTTGTTTGAAAGGTCCAGATCATCTGAAAGTCCAGATCGTTTGAAAGTACATGTCGCTTGAAATTGAAATTTTTCAAAACTTAGAAATTTTTCGAAACATTTTTCAAAGTGTAAAAATGGACAATCAAGAGTTTTACAATGCGTTTTTTGGAGGAGGTATGAGTCTTCAAACTCCAGCAAGTATAGCCCAGAATGTGAATATGGAGAACGAGCTAGGAACCATGCAAAAACCACCGAAACTGCTCAATATTGAAGATTATTCGGGGTGGCAGGATAGATTTCGCACGTGGGTTCAGGCGAATCACCTCGAATGTTGGCTGAAAGTTGAAATGAAATATGTAGTTCCTTTAAATGATGATGGTCTTCCGAAAACACTTAACACGTTAACTCCGGCTGAACAAGAAAACTTTAAAGCCGAGAAGAAGATGGTCAGTATATTGCAACAGGCAATTAAGGAAGACATTTTGGTACTGTTACAACATCAGAGTGACGCGCAATCTATTTGGAACGCTCTTAAAATCAAATTTCTTGGGAGTGTTGCAATGATCAAAAGCAAAAAGGCGCTACTGAAAAAAGAATTCGACATTTTTACTGCTATCAGTGGAGAATCAACGAAAGAATTGATTGAGAGGTACTGTCATTTGGTAGTGGAGATGAAACGTTTGAATATAGATAAAAAAGACGAAGAGTGGGTTGATAAGTTGGCTAACGCACTACCACAAGAAGAGTGGGGTACTTTCTTATTGGTATGGAAGAACAATTTGGAATACGTGGGTTTCAATTTGAGTACGTTTATCGAGAGAATTGAAGCTCATGAGCTTGAACTTCGGAAGATGAGGAAAATGAAATCTGCAAACGTACAGCAAGATGTTCAGCTTTATTACAAAGGAAACTCATCTGCCACATCTGCTCTGAGTCCAAAGATTCAAACGGCATTCAGTGCAGATTCTTCATCGGGAGTACCTCAAAGCATGTCTAACAACAACGTTTCACCGTTTCCAAATTACGAACCGAATCCTAAGGTTCAGAGTTTTCAAGAATAGGTTTCTCCTCAAAGTTCTTCAGGATCGAATAATCAGAGTTATAGTCATGGGATACAGTGCAACATCGCTGTTAATATAAAAAACGGTCAAGATTTTACCGAGACAGCCGCAAAGCAGCATATAGCACTTCTAGCTTTTGTCCTTGAGTCTTACGAGAGTCTAGTAGCCGGACGAATTGGTAACCCAGACATGACTAAAGAAGATTACGATCAAATTGATCCGGAGGAACTAGAACTTAACGACATAAAATGGGGTATGGCGAGCATTGTGAGAATAGCTAAGAGGTTCATGGAAATTACCGGAAGAAGTAGTCCCGCAGGTCCTGATCCTAAACTTGGATTCGACAAATCGAAGGTGACTTGCTTCAAGTGTAAAGAGAATGGACACTTCAAGAGCGAATGTTCAAACAGAGAAGTTAATAACCACCAGAATCCATTTGCCAACGATTATTACCGACAGGCCATCTATCATAAAAACAGTCAATAACCATTCAATCCACGACCTCAAATCGAGAACAGTCAATCCAAACAAACAGAAAAAGCTCTTTTGGTGAATCAAGATGACGAAAAGATTCCAGAAGGCTTCAGTTGGGATAAGTACGTTCCAGGAGGTGGTCTTGCAATGATGGCTGAAATTATTGAAGAGCCGGAACCGGAAATCGAGGAATGTGTTCCTGAAATTGAAGAAGTCAGTGAAGTGGTGAATGAAGAAAGATTTGCATATCTGGAAGAGGAGGCAGCAGCGGTCTACTATTATCAGTCTGAACAGGAGGTTATTACTAATGTTTTTAAATCCATAATGCCAGCTAATGTGTTTGATTCTTTTGCAGGTTTCTTTAGTGAACCGACTACGGGTTTTTGCCCACAGTATGAAGTTGAACAAACTCCGGTTCAAGAGATCATTGATGTCTCAAAGGAATTGAATGAAGAGACTTTGAAAGAAATAGCAGACAAAGCTCTTATGGTCAAGCTACAAGAGGTAGAACAAACTAAAACACCTTCTGATAACAATGAGATCAAAGATGCAACTCAAGAGTCAGTGTCTGTTGAAAAGGAGTCAATTATCGAGACTTGTGATACGTATGAGTCAGGAGAGAAATCCGAGTCCGATGACAAATCAGAAAATGTGAAGTCCGAATCCGAAGAGAAATCTGAGTCCGAGTCCGGAGAGTTTGGTAAATTGGAAAGTAAAAATGATAAACAAGAAAATGTTTTTGAAAAAGTTGATCCAATTCTTGAAAAGTCATGCGAAAACTGTTTGAAACCATGCATGGATTGTTTTGAAAAAGACAAACAGTTTCAAGAATTGAAAAAGTTTAACGACAAATTAAAATTTGATTTTAATGATGTTAAAGAAGCTTATCACACTCTTTCATGATCAATTAAAATGATTCATACTGAGAGTAAAGAAAATGATAAAATTGCTAATTTTCTCAAAGCTACGGTCATGGAAAAGCAAATGTCGATTAACATCCATCTGGACACAATCGCATCTCTAAAGAAGGAACTTGAACTGATGCGCATTGAGACAGAAAGAGTCGACAAAAAGTTGATCAGTTATCTTTCATCTTCATATGTGATTGATCAGATCATTCCTCAATAAACTGAAGTTAAAGCAGCTTTCAAAAATGTTCCACCTCCAATGTGGAATCATTATTCTCAGAAATATCCAGACGGGGTGGAGAAGGCATTGAATCTCAAACTGAGAACAGAAGAGGATGAGTTACCGGAAAACATAGATGTTACATTCTCTCCATCTGACAACGACAACGAGTCACAACTGGTTAAAACAGTTGTAGACCAAGTGTTGGATGAAGAGAATGATAACACTGATTTCGAAACGGTTAAAACTCATTTTGAGAATTCCAGTTCAGAATCTGAAGATGACGGAAACTTTCTTGATAAGTTTATCCCAAAGTCAGATAAAGTTTTGGATGATGATTCGATCATTGTTGTGACATCTGTGCTTGTTATCATTGTAAACAGTTCAGTTATTAATAAAACAATGTTATTTGGTCCCAATGTTTGTTTGTTTATGTTTGACATTTTTTCATGTTTTGATTTTCGTTCAAATTTAAACTCTATATCGCTTTCTGGAGAATTATACGCAAACTGGTGCGTAAACATAATCAATTTAACGCGACAAACACTCTGGAACATCAACATATGCTTAACATATCTTAAATAACCTTTACATAACTTAGAAATAAGTTTTAAAGGGTTTGGTATGGCAAAATCAAGTTTATTTGCTTAAAGGGACTAATTTTGACAAACTGCGAAAGTATGCCGATTCGTACTGTAACGAACATTCTGGAACATGATCATAAGTTAAACACACCCTAAATATCCTTTACATAGCTTAGAAATAGGCTTTAAGGGGTTCGGTGTGCTAAAATAAACTTTTAGATCATTCAGGGACTAAAAGCGTCAAAAAGTGCATAAGTTTGCATTTTCGCGCATAACTTACGTTCTGAATACATTCGGATATCCAAAAATTTATGTAATCCTTAAAATATTATGTTTTAGTGATTTGCATGATAAAATTTCATTCGTCGCGTGATTTGGATCGTTTTTCACGTCCGTTCGTGTTTCATCGTAATTAACCGAACAACGTAACTGTACGGCCAAACGAACTGACATCTGACATATTTTTGATCATATTTTAAGTTCCCTATACTTTAACTTCATTTTAGAACATTAAAATGAGGTTAACGGGGCTTAAACGTGTCGAAACGCATCAAAAATCAAGTTCGAAGTCACAGGGGCCTGTTCTGCCATTTTACCAAACTTTTTGCCACCACCAAAGGTCCTTACGGACCGTATGGACCTGCTTACGGTCCATAAGCAGTCCCCAAGTCAGCAGAATCATGTTTCCAGCTTGTTCCAGCTGTTCCACACTCTTGCACATGGTTTTGAAGTATCTATGGGCTCTTTTGGGGGCTCCCATGGTTTCACAAAACAGGGGGCACACTTGGACGGCCTAGATCGAAGCACGTTTTTCAAGAAACGATCCTAACGGTCTTGGTTTTCCTATAAATACCCCCACCCTCTTGCTTCAAAACTCACACTTTGTTCTGATTTGGCTCTCTAAGTTGAAGTGATACACTTCATAACTGAGAGTAATCGGATCAAAACTCCATAGCTTGGACCCGTTGTAAGTCGTTTTTCGTTCTTTTATGCGTTTTTAGCACGAAAGTCAAACAGTGTTTGACTTTCTGCTTTGACCAGTTTATGGTCAACACGAAGTTCGTTTGAACTTCGCAACGTGATCGTAATCACGATGGTTATAGTCCCTAGTGACTATACCTACTGATTACCACGTTGATTAGGTGTAGTGACGAGGCGTAGTTTCGGTCAAAATACGCGTTAGCGGGTATTTTGCAACCAAACAACTTTTGGGTATCAAGACCCTTTTTCTTAATACCAAACCTGTTTTTAAACCTCGTTAAACATGTTTTAACATGTTTAGCTCGCTTTAGGTTTAGTG